>CM060948.1:165018323-165021428 GCA_030765055.1 Mantis religiosa | reverse complement strand
ATTATTATTATTATTATTATTATTATTATTATTATTATTATTATTATTATTATTATTATTATTATTATTATTATTATTATTATTATTATTATTATTATTATTATTATTATTATTATTATTATTATTATTATTATTATTATTATTATTATTATTATTATTATTATTATTATTATTATTATTATTATTATTATTATTATTATTATTATTATTATTATTATTATTATTATTATTATTATTATTATTATTATTATTATTATTATTATTATTATTATTATTATTGTTATTATTATTGTTATTATTGTTATTATTGTTGTTATTATTGTTATTATTATTGTTATTATTATTATTATTATTATTATTATTATTATTATTATTATTATTATTATTATTATTATTATTATTATTATTATTATTATTATTATTATTATTATTATTATTATTATTATTATTATTATTATTATTATTATTATTATTATTATTATTATTATTATTATTATTATTATTATTATTATTATTATTATTATTATTATTATTATTATTATTATTATTATTATTATTATTATTATTATTATTATTATTATTATTATTATTATTATTATTATTATTATTATTATTATTATTATTATTATTATTATTATTATTATTATTATTATTATTATTATTATTATTATTATTATTATTATTATTATTATTATTATTATTATTATTATTATTATTATTATTATTATTATTATTATTATTATTATTATTATTATTATTATTATTATTATTATTATTATGATTATTATGATTATTATGATTATTATGATTATTATGATTATTATGATTATTATTATGATTATTATGATTATTATTATGATTATTATGATTATTATTATGATTATTATGATTATTATTATGATTATTATGATTATTATGATTATTATTATGATTATTATGATTATTATGATTATTATTATGATTATTATGATTATTATTATGATTATTATTATTATTATGATTATTATTATTATGATTATTATTATTATGATTATTATTATTATTATGATTATTATTATTATTATGATTATTATTATTATTATTATTATTATTATTATTATTATTATTATTATTATTATTATTATTATTATTATTATTATTATTATTATTATTATTATTATTATTATTATTATTATTATTATTATTATTATTATTATTATTATTATTATTATTATTATTATTATTATTATTATTATTATTATTATTATTATTATTATTATTATTATTATTATTATTATTATTATTATTATTATTATTATTATTATTATTATTATTATTATTATTATTATTATTATTATTATTATTATTATTATTATTATTATTATTATTATTATTATTATTATTATTATTATTATTATTATTATTATTATTATTATTATTATTATTATTATTATTATTATTATTATCATCATCATCATCATCATCATCATCATCATCATCATCATCATCATCGTCATTATGCTTATTCTCGTCTTTGTTATTGTTACAATGCGGTAGTCCCGTGGCAGCAGATTTACTGGATCGTAAATGACGTCCTTTGGGACGAAATTTCGGCATACCGGATGCTCAAATAGGATCCTGGCAATTGCTGATTAGCAATAAAAAATGTTGTTTGTAAACTTCTTCCTCTTTCTGATACACATAATTTTTCCCACCCTTCCCTCTTTCGCTAACGCCCTCAGCAATTTTATCCTTAATATCCCATTGCTTGCCTTGTCTTTGACGGCGGAAATTACAGTACTGAAGCCGGTGGCTTGTTGGGGGTCAGACTCAAGGAGCAAGGATAAGATGAAAGTACACGATAGGCGGATAGATCAGTAATGTAGACAGTTTCTTCAGCCGGACGAGCTTCAGATCGCTAAGCAAAACCGCCACTGGCCATTGAGGTTCGATTGATGAAGTAGCTCGCACTGGAGGAATGGCTGATCGACCACAGTACCCCCCGTCAACCTAGTCCTGTATTACCAGAGCGCCCACACCAACTCAACGCAGCACCTCGCGACTTCGTTGACACTCGCAACTTGGAAAAATTGGAAGAGAGAATGAACTGAGACGAAGTCATTGCAGGGGAAAGTTAGGTAAACATCTTCCCGGCATTCGTCTAGTGACCGGAAAAATTCCCGAAAAAAACTCGAAGGCAAGAAGGTCGCCCACTAGTATCGAATTCTGACCTTCCGAATACGATCCACAGATTTTACCATCTGAGCCATCCCTTCAAGAAAGAGAGAAGAAGAAAGAAAGAAAGAAAGAAAGAAAGAAAGAAAGAAAGAAAGAAAGAAAGAAAGAAAGAAAGAAAGAAAGAAAGAAAGAAAGAAAGAAAGAAAGAAAGAAAGAAAGAAAGAAAGAAAGAAAGAAAGAAAAAAATAAAGAAAGAAAGATTGAAAGAAAGAAAGAAGGAAGAAGAAAGAAAGAAAGAAAGAAAGAAAGAAAGAAAGAAAGAAAGAAAGAAAGAAAGAAAGAAAGAAAGAAAGAAAGAAAGAAAGAAAGAAAGAAAGAAAGAAAGAAAGAAAGAAAGAAAGAAAGAAAGAAAGAAAGAAAGAAAGAAAGAAAGAAAGAAAGAAAGAAAGAAAGAAAGAAAGAAAGAAAGAAAGAAAGAAAGAAAGATAGAAAGAAAGAAAGAAAGAAAGAAAGAAAGAAAGAAAGAAAGAAAGAAAGAAAGAAAGAAAGAAAGAAAGAGAGAAAGAGAGAAAGAGAGAAAGAGAAAGAGAGAAAGAAAGAAGAGAGAAAGAAAGAGAGAAAGAAAGAAAGAAAGAAAGAAAGAAAGAAAGAAAGAAAGAAAGAAAGAAAGAAAGAAAGAAAGAAAGAAAGAAAGAAAGAAAGAAAGAAAGAAAGAAAGAAAGAAAGAAAGAAAGAGAGAGAGAGAAAGAAAGAAAGAAGAAAGGAAGAAAGAGAGAGAAAGAAAGAAAGAGAGAAGGAAAGAAAGAAAGAAAGAAAGAAAGAAAGAAGGAAAGAAGGAAAGAAGGAAAGATGGAAGGAAGGAAGGAAGGGAAGAAGGAAAGAAGGAAGGAAGGAAGGAAGGAAGGAAGGAAGGAAGGAAGGAAAGAAGGAAGGAAGGAAGGAAGGAAG
>CM060948.1:164928323-165015823 GCA_030765055.1 Mantis religiosa | reverse complement strand
GTAGTAGCGAGAGGGAAAGGAGGTTTCTAACTGTAAAGTATTTCACACTAGGTTGGAATATTTTATAGCTGCGTTCCATACTGGTCGTAGTTGGAAAAAAATTTCAGCCACCAAGTAGGCCAAGCTATAAAGTTATCGCATCCTTCTACGAGTTTGGCATAGATCGTAACCTTAAAGAAAATAATCGTACGGAGAAATAATAAGCATAATGAAAAAATGGAATTTCAAATTTAAATTCACACAAAATAATTATTTAATAATGTTTAAGCGATTGCAACACCGAAGTTTTCTTTAAATGTTGCAAAAACTGACATTCTTTATTCCATTATTGTGAAAACACTGAAAAACCATATTTTCTAAACGTGATTTTACTTTTATTTTTATTGTTCTTTTGCCTCGCATTTTTTATTTTACATATAGCTGTACTTATATAGCATAGTTGAAAAAGGAATTATAAAATTGCCTTTCATTCTTAAACTTGCTATTTATGAAAATAATCTTTTCAGCACATTCACCATTTTAAAATGACCTACACGATACAGCTTTCATTGAATTCATCTCAATTTTTTTCAAGTAAATTTCCAAAGCGAAATCAGTTATATCTGTGATGTATCTTTTTTTTCTATAAACGTTACTCAAAGCCATGTAAGTACAACTTCAAAAGTGTAAATTTACTATGAGAGAATTAAATAAATATGTTATTGTTAAATAAGGCTGGTAAAATGAAATCACCTATCAGATTTCTGCGCTACAAAAGGTAAATTCATAATAATTTAAAACAGATGTTTCTGGAATTGCATTTTGTGTGACATTTGGGATAGGACAATTAAATTCAGATTTAAAGCTAAAACTTAGACGCTTGCAAAACAGGCTTCAAACTGAAATTTAGAACCATAAAATGTTTATATAGGACACCAGTGAATATCTTAGAGAATCACATTTTAGAGTTGTTCATCTCCTCATTAATTAAGAACTCTGAAATACCAACATTACATTACATCAACAACAACAACGTTACGTCACATACACAACACAATCTACCAAGGTCGATAACCACACAAACAGCGTTCTGATTACATCTGTTTACAAAACACCTGTTACGACTCTCTCTTTACGACTCCTCTTGGCGAGTCGTCGCCTTCTTAAATACCTCATTGATAAATTCGAGAGATTTCTGTAACAACAAGAAATCGACTGTTCTATCACCTTCCAGAATAGTAACATAATCTGTGCCGGCAAGTCCTTTATTTCCGGCACTATGTTTATCTGCTTATGCAAGCTCTTAACTCCCTGAAGCACTATTTGTCTGTTATTTACTTATGCCGAACCTTTTATACCCGTCGCCGCCACAATATTCTAACTCAGTATTACGTAAATTTAAAACGAGGAGCGAAGAAGGGCAAGTGACTGGAACGTTTCAAGACGGGAGGTGGACAATGTATTATCCACAGAATTCAATGAATTATAAAATCGCAAAGTTATTAATACGTGAAGCAAAGTTGAGATCGGCATTTCCTTTAGATGCATGTACTAACCTCTCTTTTACTTCCGCAGTAACCTCAAGAGCAACTTGTTTGGACAGTCTATACTTCTGTAGAAAATTTTCTTCTGATAGCTACTCAAAGTAATTTCTCCTCATAGGCCGTACACTATTATGAATGCTATTTAGATGGCCTTAAATATAGAAAATCGACACCAACAGCTGAGTTTATGCCCGCCATCTTGACTATTTACAATTGCTAAGGACTTAAAAAGAAAAATTTAGCTTGTTAGTTTAACAAGATATTTAAAACGAGTGAAATTGGTTCAATGCAATTTTTTAACTATTGCTAAACTCCTGTTAAGTCTTAACATCTGTTGGTGAAATCGCGCATTTGTGTAACAGTTGGTTTGGTAAGAAATCGTGGCTAACTACAACTGAGGAGAAACAAACTGTCTTTTGCTTTTACTATTTTTATTTGGTGATGAAGGACGACGATGGGTTGTAAGAATCTGAAATATTTCAGAGAACGAAGTGCAAAACGCGGGAAACTGCACTTCTATTACAAAATGCCCGTAAATTTAAATTATTGGGAACTGTAAACATTGCTACTAAGATTGATTTTTTTATTTATTTACGTCCCTTAATTTTAAGTCATATCGGACGATCAATGCAATGGGTGAAATGATGCTCAAATAGGTCCAGGGTCCATGGAGCTTAGAGTTACCCGACATTCATCTTTTAGAATAAGGGAAAACCCCGGACAAATGCCTTATCCAAGTAACTCACCCTGACCGAGATTCGAACTCGGGACCTCTTGAAAGTGAGGCAGACAAGCTACCATATACGCTACCGAGGTGGGCTATGATTGATTCTGCACATAAAATACCAATACAGAAACACAATAAGCTAGCCACTAAAAATAGATACACGCTGAACAGAGTGCTAGAGTGAATAAAATGTTACGTACCCCGTGATCTGGCACTGGTGGGTCACGATGAAATACAGGGATCAGCAAACAGAATTAATTGCATGTATTAAGTTAAAGGTGAGGAATTTATGAAAGACATAAATACTGCCGATTGTGTTTCTGTGCCGCCTGACGAAACGAATATAGCTTGCCGCGGTCAATTGGTCATTATTTCACTTTACATAACCACATTTACCCGTTGAAAGGTCTTCTTCTTTTGAAGAGATTCTTAATGGAACGGCCAATGAACTCAGTTATGTTTTGATGAAGAAGTTGCAATCTTTTAATACTGGTTGGTATACGATGGTCCCGCAGCAATGAACGGTATGCAAGTGAGTGTTCTGAATTGATGCAAGGCTCTTTCCCTTATGCATCGCTAGCTCACCAATTAAATTTGGTTATATGAAATCCTTGTTCCAAAGATATAAAAACATTTAAGTTATATTTCACCAAAATTGGTGGATTCACAACACTTTCATAATCTTCGCCAAAACGCAGTGATCTGTTGCGTTCAGTTTGCAACAAACGTATTCCATCTTTTTCTACAAGAAGGTAATATCAATCATGGGCAGTGAACAGCAATTATGAAAATAAATTTTATTTATTACAAATGTTTTTAAAAGATTGAGCAGGAAGATGGGCTGGATGGTGTAACAATACTGGAAGCTCTTGTTAGAAGAATTTATTGATGGTTCAAAATGTATTGTGTTTTGACACATTTCTGCCATTTCATTGTGTTTGGCACTTGACTTTCATTAGAAGCATCTTCACACCTGGTCCCACCAAATGCAACATGAATGGGATAATATGACTGATTGAAAAATTACTTAGATAATTTTTCCAAAAGTCAAACGATAATATATTCATACTATCTGATAACCAGAGCTAGGAAGTTCGTACCACCCATCGTTCCCTATACAGGTTGTGACCCACGTTCTCCCGGCACCCAAAGGAGTCATAGATAAGAGCGCAAGACGGAGGGGCATCAAATTCTTATATAGCACAAACGGGCTTGTCTCTGGCTGATTTCATTATTAAATACGCACATTGTGGCAACACCCAAGCAATTATAACGCGGATTGTAATATTTCCTGATCGAATGTAAAATAATATTCAAATAATAAAATTAATTTCTTAAATATCTGAAGACTGCTACTAGATAAAATACCCAAGCAGGAATTTTGCTACATATTTACTCATCTGCGGCCGTATTACTAAAATCAATAATGTACCTCCGAAGTCTTTCAAATGAAAAACTCATTCTATGTCCCGGCAAACAATATTTATACTGCGAAAATATTCCTTCGACCTCAAATGATGTGATCGGGGCATATTTGAAACATTTTATCAGTTCCGTACCGGTATCATAGCTTCTGTTGGGATCCAAAAGTGCATCTCGTATGCGGCAAATCGCACCAATCCCTGAATCCTTTTCAATTACAATTTTCATTTTATCTTTATTTCAGGTAAAATGCTCGAGGTTTGGCAAATCCGTTTTGACAGTTCTACATGCTTCTCAGATTCAGTCAGATGTAACAGTGTGATAGTTGCGGGTAACTCTTTGAACAAATGTGCCATCAATAATATATTTCCACGAAACTGTTCGTTGCTAGACGTTTGGCAGTCTGTGTGCTAAAACTGCCATCAGTTTCTATATTGGCTAATACCGAAACAATTGTGTCACAATGTTCGGCATAATAGATTACAGCATCTAGCCAAGTTCCCCATCTGGTGACAACGGACCGTGGTGGTATATCCGGTGCTAACTCTCTGATCTTTGCAATCCTGTAAGATGCTTTCAAAAATATCCTTTTCATGTGAACTACAAAGCTGTCTACACCTGCATAACTACATTTTATTGATTCGGCCACTCGGAGTAAAGCATGTGCTAAACATGTAATATGTATTTGTTTGGAATACAAATTACAGTAATGAGTTGCATTCTACGACGAACCTTGCCCTTGCTAGTAGCTCTGCGTGGTATAGCCATGCCTGGCCGCTCTAACACTGCTCAAGGAAATTGGTACGAACTTCCTGGCCCTGGTGATAACGTAAGAACGCTATAAGATTCGCTATTTGAATGCTTAAAGAGCAATAAAAAAGCGGATGAAGAGAGAATAATAGTTTTCGAATCTTTTTGGTTAAAATATGTGCTCAGGTTATTTTCATGACAGATGAAATAACTCCATGACATCATGAATTTTCTGGAAATATCCTCTGAAGTTCTCTTCATACTGGATGACATTTGAATAACTGGTAAATCCTAAGAAATACATATCTTACTGGACAAAAACGTAGATCTGGTTAAACCATGCAGTTTATGTCAAATGAAACGATTTGTGTGTGTGTGTGTGTGTGTGTTTGTTTGTTTGTTTGTTTGTTTGTTTGTTTGTTTGTTTGTTTGTTTGTATGTTTTAATGTATGCCCTCCAATGCTAAGTAATGTCATGCGCTGTGGACTAGTGAGTTAGAGCGCTTTGCTTTGGTGTCACGGAATACGCCCGGATTTGATCACAACTTTAAGCGATGTGGAATTTAATTCCCCGGTATTTTTGTTGTTATTTTACGCCCTCCAACGTTAAGTCATATCGCGCAGTGAATGAAATGGTTGAAATGATGCTCAAATGTGTCCACGGTCCATGGAGCTTAGAGCTACCCGACATTCGTCTATAAGGAAAAACCTGGAAAAAACCTTATACAGGTAACTCACCTGACCGAGATTCGAAAGCGGGACCTCTTGAACGTGAACCAGACGTGCTACCATCTACGCTACCGAGGCGGGCTCCCCGGTATAGGACCGGTGCATCGCGAGAAAATTGAAAAGCTACAATAGATAGCGAATCATGGTCAAGAAAGCCAACTTTCCGGCTGGTGGCACGTGATACTCCCCACACCTCCTCCCCGTATCGATCGGAAGTCCTCTGCCTTTCGTATGTGTGCGTGAGGCCAGCAGTTGGGTTGGCAGACTCTGGCACTCCGTTACTCTAACGTTACCTAATATCGGTAGATGACTGAAATGGGTGAAATGATGTTCCAATGAACCCGCGGTCCATAGAGTTTAGAGTTAACTGGCATTATCTTTCAGGATAAAGAAAAATCTCAGGACAATTCATGCAGACAGCTCCCTCTAACCGAGATCAGAACTCGGGACCTTTTGGATTTAAGGCAGACACGCTATTACCTACACTAGAAAGATGGAACTTTTTTGTTTGGATAACAGCTTTTGAAATGTTTTTTTCTTATTAGTTTGAATTTTAGATGCTTACACTTTCCTCAAATACTGCGTAGCTATTCGATTTTTATATATTGGCCATGCAAGTACAATTGAATATGTAGGTCATCACTTAGTAAATGGTTCTTAATATATCTAGTTCTTAAGCCTACTGTCACTGTACCTCTAAGGAGATATGTAACAAACCCTTCTTCAAATGCTACTGTTGATTTAATATGAAGTACCTAGAATAGCCGTTTCTAAGAATACGCTGTGCAAGAATCAGGAGAAAAAGCTATGTGAATGCAAAAAAAACGTATATTTTGTTAAAAATCAGTGACAGTTAAATAGAGGAATAAATAAATAAATATCTGAAATACTCCACCCAGGTATATAGTTTCCAACTTGGGACCTATATTCCAAATTCTTCTCACTTAATTTACTTTAAAGGCAATTAAATATATTCCGCCATTCTTCAGCATAACTTAAAAATAGGGACAAAGAGCTAAAACAAAGCTTAGCTCCTATATCTATAAATAATAAAGCTAAATCTTATATCATATTATAACTATTATATTATAACTATTGGTACCGAGTATTACTGGTAGCAGGTTTTCCAGCCACTACTCTAAAAACAAAACAGGACAAAAACTTAAAAAAAAAAACTGAACCTCAAGTTTCCGATACTTTTCATAATATTGGTATCCTGTAATTGAGTTACTGATATCCAAAACACAACTATTAATTTTCTTATATTAAATTTGCTCATTAAGCTATTTAATAGAATTATATGTATAAATATTTTTATAAACACTTAATTTTTCATAATCGATAGCTAGTTAACTGATTATTACTAAGATTATTAGTATATTGAATTATCTAATTACTTTAATATTATTTGAATTACTCATGTAATTTAAGATATTTTACTTATTCATTTTATTATTTCTTATTATGTAAGTATTAGATATACTTATTTATATTTTAATTATTCAATGTACAGCATTTTTACTTTACTATTTTACTTTACACTATTGAAAAAACTCCCGTGTTTTAGAAACAAAAAACAAATGCATTAACATTATGCAATTACAAAAACACTTAAATCATATGTAATCACTAATATAAATATTACTATAGGAAAAATTAACATGGTCTTCTTTTTAGAGCCAAACTAGTCGCATGTTTAGATCACATTTAATATCATATGCCATCTTCTGGAATGTTTTAATTTCGTAAAAGCTCCCGTTAAAGGAACCCTGTAAAACATTATCCTCATTATATTGTCTCTTTAAAATTCAACACAGTTTTATTTAGTTTAATTACAAATATTTTAAGATACCTTTATTATTATGTTTGTCCTATATAATCGAATACTCTAATTTTATTTATATCATTTTCAAAATCAATACTTTATTACTAAACTTCCAATATTGAATTAAGTTCTATTTATTACTTCTATTTAATTCCATTTTAAACTATATCTGCGGCTAAAATATTAAAGTAGTTTATAATGTCACACGAATATCAAAACACGGTTTCTTCATTATCAAGATATGCATTGTATATATGCGTTATTCTAATAATCTAAAATGTCTCCAATCTTGAAATGAAATATACCTCAAGAAAATAAACAAAACCTTATAGGTATATTGAAATCAATATCGCACAGTTTAATACAGTAATTTATTATATATATTTATAAATATAATTAAGAATATGGACACTGGCTGCATTCCTTGTATTATAACTATAATTACAATAAATTAATTTCTTAGTATCTTTTTAAATTACTTATATTTAGCTTTATTTATTTGTTAAATTTTATTCCTTCAATTAAATTACCCTTTAATCTTTTATATTCAGCTTTTACATATCTACAAATTTAGTAATGGCACAGAAAAATTTTATCTAATTATTAAAATGGCTTACATTGAACCAACATATATACTTCTCTTCTTTCTGCTAAAACACTTTCATTTCTGCTTTTCGTAAATCACTTCACTAGACTTTCATTTAGCTAAAGTTTTAATTAAACTGTTTATTTCTTCACAGCAGCTCTTTATGAGGAATGGTTCTACCAATTTAATATAAAACACTATCATTTCCTATTTTTAACCTTTGCTTTTCGCATATCTCGTCCTAAGGAGACCAATAATAGCTTTTCTGGTCAAGTAAAACAGCCACATTTTAAAAATATAACTCAAAGACAAAACAAAATCTTCTATTTAATTACAATTCAGAATGTTCTACAGTTTCTATCTATTTATCCATTTGTTGCTTCATCACGGTCCATATCATTATTTGTTTTGCTCCGTTATGTATACTGCACAGCCTCAATTATATTTCCTCCTACTTGGTTGTTAAATATTGTTATATTCTGAGCCGTCTCTCTCTTTATCTCAATCCTGTTGCTGAACTAGGTTTCTTTCATTATCATTATTGTACAAGTTATTGTTACTCTTTCTGGTATTGTTATGTCCATCCCTTTAATATTAGGTACAACTGAGGTTGAAGCCGAAAGAAAGGTGTTACAGAATTTGAAGACATATATTAGATGATAATAGGAATACAAGTTTTACAGAAGACAGCCATGAATATTTATGGGAGGAAAATGGGAGTATAGGAGAGAAATTAATGAATTTTGTGAGGTTTCGCGAGTAGAGAACAGGAGCACCTAAGAAAAGGAGGAAAGCTGAGAGAAATTATAATTCTAAATAATTAAGTCGATGAGAAATAGAAGGACGAAGGTGAAGGGAAAAGATCCAGGAGGGAATGGAATTCAACAGGAGAATGGAGGATTAAAAATGAGAGGGAGAGAGATAGGTCATGTACTGTCGCAGAGGAGAAAAGAGGAGTTGGATAAGGTGGTCTGGGAGCCAATGGAGAGCGCGACTGGATCGATCAGTTGTTGGACCAAGGAGGAGAGACGTAAGAGCTGATGAACTGGAGGGTGAGAAGGAACTGGAAAGGGTTTTGGAGATTTTGGAGTAAGACAGCGAAGTGGTGTTAGCAGAAGAAGAATTGAGTGTTGAGAGATGGGAAGAAAATCAAGTGTAGGGAAATTTGAACGTAGTGCTATTAGGGAGTTGGGATGAGCTGTACGAAGCTAAAGTATAAGTAAAAACAAAATAATGGGAAAAGTGAAGTGCGGTGATTATGAAGGGGAGGATAAGATCTAATGTCGTTAACGGTGACAGTAAACATCTTATTAATAATAAGGAACAAAGAAAGTGGAAGATTAGTTAAGTGAAATAACATCAAAATTATCATATAAAATATATATATATATATATACAAGGGCGACACTGATATTTAGTTTTAGAGTATTCTTAATATTCCTAACAGATGAAATTTTCAGTATGTGATAGCTACTTTTATGTGTTTATTACTGGGTTGCTTCTTGTATTGATTATCATAATTTCTTAATCGTCATAATTTAAATATTCTATGGTATCTCAAAAATTTATGTCAGTGCAGAGTATTTCGTGATATGATATATCAGGAATTTAAAGCGACAGTAACTCTTAAGGAAAATAAATATCAGTCTAGATTTGAAATTGATGAACAATCCGTATCTAAGACAATAAGTTTATAATTGGTACAACGTAGTCAGAACGGATCCGTTTTTTTATTATTTTATTTTTTTAATTTCACAACAGACGCCCAAGAACCGCTGTTACTGGTGAAAATACTGACGCTGTTCAAGCAATGCTTGAAGAAACATAGATAGACATTTGAATGAATGAATGTTTAACACCTGCTTCCACTACATGCGGCACAGCAGCTGGTGACACTGACGATATATGAAATGAAGAAGGTGCACCGGAGGAATGAAATGGTGGTGGAAACCGGATATCCCGGAGAAAATCAGCCCCACAGCTGTTTTTTCCACCGCAAATCTCACTTTGCGATCGCTTAAGAACGAACCTGGGTCGCGTTGATGAGAGCTCTTTGCGATCGCTTAGGAACGAACCCGGGTCGCAATGATGAGAGCCAAGCAGTCTAAACACTAGGCCACGGCGCGGCCTCGCGGGCATCTGAATAATGTTTCCCGACTGCTTTAGGCATTTGTATGAGTGAAGTCCAAAACATTTGACATCAAGAGTTAGACGTTTGAAAACTTAGTTGTCGATGTATTCCAATAAAGTGACTCCCGATCAAAATCAACGATCTGATTTAGTATTAGGGATATGAGTGCGCAGAATTTGGGTGCTGAGATCCATGTATGTCGAATAATAAATTATAATAGTGACTTCATTTGTCTTGAAATATAAAGGATATAATTGAACATTATCGAATACATTACCTACACAGGCTGGCAACAGTAGGACTACAGAGCAAGTTTCCTTTCGGTTTGCGGCTAGGCATGCCTTCATACCTGCAACGGCTAAAAATCTAAATTAAGCTAAGCACGTGCTCTATGTTTATCAGCTATGCCAGTAACCAGGGCTGGGGAGTTTTCTTTTAAGCTATTCGAACATATTCACGAGAACTACACTAAAAGCTGGATAAGACTCAGCATGAAATGTAAGCCTCCCTCGGTAGCGTAGATGGTAGCGTGTCTGCCTCACGTTCAAAATGTCCCGAGTTCGAATTTGGTCAGGATGAGTTACCTGGATAAGGTTTTTTCCGGGGTTTTCCCTTATCCTTGAAGACGGATGTCGGGTAACTCTAAGCTCCATGGATCCTGGACTCCTTTGAGTATCACTTCACCCAATTCATGCACGGTCCGATATGACAACGTTGGAGGACGTACATTACAAAATGATGAAATGTAGTCTGATAATCAACACAATTATTTAGATTTACTACTTAAATTAAAGTTAAGAATTTTCAAGATGGCGAGGTAAGAGAAAAAATTTTACACGTGGCCTTACATTTCTTACACAAAATTTCTATATTTCACAAAGGATTCTTTAAAAATAAATGCATAATTTTCACAATGAACTTTTAGAAAACTTGTACTTGGCGCCTAACCACCAAAATGTGAAAGACTAAGTGTGGATGGAAATGGATAAGGATATAGCATGACCAGACCTTACACGGGGGAAGCTACTGGGATAGGTTTCACATGCTTTGCGGAGAGGTTGGAATATTCTGTATAAAGGTTTAATGACATTACAAAAATACTGAAACTACAATTTAGACAATAAAAGGTTTACTACAGTAAATGAAAATACAGAAGTGGCCACAGGCCCTTTACCTACCCTTATAATCTGCGGACCCACATCCGTCATAGTCGAGAGTTGCTACACAAGAGAGTGAGAGCTAGCCTTGTACAAGCTTCACCAAAGAGTAAGAGGTCACGTGACATGACGTCACACACAACTAGTCAAAATATGATTCAACATAATTGAATTAAATATTCAAATGTTAATTATGGAAATACCTCTTTCATGTGTATCATGAAGAAAATCAAAGCTACACATCTGCTAAACAGGAAATTTATTAATGGTCCTTAACTGAAACACCGACCAAATATTTATTAAAGTATATGCTTAAAATGCGTTTTCTTAGATTTTCTGCAAGCATCGCGGTTTATTATCCAATTTTCCCCTACCCTTGTTAGAGCTTCTGCGTTCTGCCAAATCCCTAGGGCTGCATAAACACATGTGTGTGATGATCATCGATGACAGCAGCCTCTTCACGATACACCTTACTCTTCAAATGTACTCAGAATTAACAATCTACTGGACTGAGATCCGGAGAAACGGCAGGCCAAGGTACTGGTCCAATTCGGCCTATCCAGAAACTCAACAAATATGTGATTTAAATGGCGACGAACAACTGCACGGCTATGAGGGGGCGCTCCAGCATGCATAAACCACATATTTTGCCTTGAGCGAAGAGCAATATTCTTCCAAACAGAAGCCAGATTATTTTCAAGGAACTGCTTATAAGTTGCTCCAGTCAGTCTTGTGGATATCTTCAGCCAATGACAGAATGGTACTCCGGGGTTTTGCACCACTTGATTGTGATATCGGCTTCATAACTGGTCTTTCAATGGTCTATGAATTGTCCACTGTTACACACAAACAGTTGGGCCATACCTCGTGTATTTGCGCCATAGTACTCTTCCTCCAAATGCGAAATTGCTTTCCCTGCCTGCAGTACCATATTTGAGCACTCTGCAGTGGTCCTCTGCTTTCAACTTAAGAAATCGCACTTCTAGATTCTCGTACTCGCTGGGCTACTGCAGCAATTGATCTTATGTTTGGAATTGCACCTGCTTACCCTAGAAATGCTGGCTCCTTGAGTAGCTACTACTTCTCTGCATCCGAGTGCTGCATTTTGAATTATCAACAGCTCGTTAGTTCTCCAGATATGCGATCTCGTTACCCTGATACACCTTCAAGTTTCACTGCCTAGCGCTAGGAAGCGCCAGTGTCGCCGGCAGAGGGAGGAAATTCTGACAGTTGGATAGCGCCACCACCGGGAGGAACAGGCTCCGACGTTTCCTTCGGAAGGTCGAGCACAAGTATCTCTCTTCAGGCTATGCATATGGCACAGTGAACTTCCCGTCTTATTCGTCGGTCGGCTCACAGGGGCATTGGGAACTACCTTTTTGGCTTCGCTTCACAGCGTAACTTTCGGACACTCCTTCTCAAAATTTTTATTCCAAAATGTTCTCCTGTGTTTCTCGCGTAACAGAATGTCAGGCGAATGCTGTCTAGGTTAATTACATCGGCCGAATTTTCTGTCCCTCCATTTCAACGCCATTATCATTTCATACCATCTCTCATCTGGTGGTTACTTTCAGGGTAGAAGTGTCGGCGAGAGTTTCGGTGGTGTATGGCGGAATGATATGTTCTGAGTGAACACTCCGGTCTCCGAGCCTGCCTAGTGGGCGATTCAGGAACGCTGCTAGCTGGATGCTGTTGTGCCGGCCTACCTAGGGTATCCCTTGTTCCGGGGATCGACCTCCGGTCTCCTAACCGGCCACGGTAGATAGGATGACGATTGTCCTGGACCGCCGGGGAGTTTCTATCTAGTAAAGAGTATGGAACTCGCCCTCTGTACTGTAGTGACTCCTTGGATTGGCCGCCCTCAGTCTCTTCTCACCACATTCTCACTCCCGGGGATGCCCCACTTGGGGGTATAGATACAACGGTTCAAGACTGGTCGCAGTGGCTGATACCCTCCGTAGTAATCCTAATCCTAGATTAAGGGTGCTTGTTACCGCCATCCGCATCGCTGGCTAAAAGTGGTTAGTTTAAATATAGTAAGCAGATGATCAGAGGGAAAGCGCCAATGAGTTAACTCAGCCAGTGGTCACTAATAGCAGTAGAACTGAGCAGAAAATGAGAGGGTTACTCGATGATTTAAGTAAATATAAGTACAGCTCGTGTTTGCATATTTAAAGCATCTCCTTATATTTCCCATTTTTTCTACAGAGTTTTAAAGCGCTACTGCAAAGTGTGTGGAGAACATGTTAATCACTTTATAAATTATGTTATAAGATATGAAAGCTCATGTTACATCTTAACGCGCTTCATTTACCCTTTAGAGGCTTAGTGAAGCGCTATCGTTACACTTAGGTCACTGTTGCACACATTCAGAACAAATGGAACTAATCCGGTTTTTTTGTTTAATTTCCGTCCTCCAACATCAACGCATATCGCAGGATGAATGGAATAGGTGA
This sequence comes from Mantis religiosa, assembly GCA_030765055.1. Taxonomy (NCBI): domain Eukaryota; kingdom Metazoa; phylum Arthropoda; class Insecta; order Mantodea; family Mantidae; genus Mantis; species Mantis religiosa. The sequence continues at coordinate 165,002,518 of CM060948.1, read as the reverse complement.
AATGATGTTCATATGAGCCCAGGGTCCATGGAGCCCAGAGTTACCTGACATTCGCCTTTTTGGATAAGGGAAAACCCCGGAAGAAACCTTATCCAGGTAGCTCACCCTGACCTAGATTCAAACTTGGGACCTCCTGAACGTAAGGCAGACATGCCAACTGTTCCGTCGAATCGTCACTGCTGCATCCCAACTCGCACTACACTGCACTCGGCGCTAATCACTGTCAACTTCTACTGAAGAAGTTTTAGTCTTCAAAGGTCGCACCACTACTGGGTTCACTCAATTTAATTGACTCACTGACTTATGACTGTTTGCTCCTTATAAAGGGCCCGAACTCGGAAGTTTGTTCTCAAATATCAAAGCTGCAGGTGTAGTCAAAATAAATCCTCTATTGAGCAGCAATGCCGAACAAAATAGCTTTAGTACTTCCCCGCTTCTGTTCGACAACAGGACAGGTCATTAAAACACGCAGCTGCTCGGCTCCGTTAGGTATCGATAATTAGCCACGGCCGCAGTGACGTTGCGCTCTACACAAGCCTTGTCTGAACTAGTGGTGATAATATGTTATATTAACACTAGGGACATATAGTAGTACATAAGAACATTCTTTTTATCAATAAGCTTTCCAAAAGATTTACTCAGATATTCTATTTTTGACTTACTTAGCACTAAAATGCTCTTTACAATGCAACTTTTGGTTTACCAGAAAACAATTTCGGGAATAGATTTCCTAGGATATGCTAACTAAATCATGTAATTTAGATATCAAGACAAACGTGTTATGCCACCAATAGCATTCATGTGTGATAAATACAGTTCTTTTTATTTATTTTATATCATTCACTCATTTATTTTATTTTTTCAAACTTGCTATTGAACAAATTTTATTTCTAGCCCCCATTGTTTGAAAGACGTACTTCTTGAAAATTTATTTTATGGCTCTATAATGGACAAGAATCTGCAATGTTGTTAATAGTTGTGAACATTACATACTAAGGAGAATTTTTATAAAATATTTGGATACTGCACACTTTTTTCATTTTTAGTATTAACCAACGGTTGCTTACCGTCACGCTTAGCTCTTAGCAGAGATCTCTTTAAAGTCTATTAGGAATCTTTCTAATAGATATTTAACTTGTGTGGTCGCTCACAAAGTTTATATCTAAATGAATGTTATATTTGTCTAACACTAATAATGGAACTGAATTTATTTACACCACTTGCTACTTACAATACTTGTATATACGATACATACATATTCCTTAATCTGGTTGAATAAATTATGGCGGCATTTCCCTTATTAACCTTGCTAGCTCAGTCTCCTTAGATCCCCGCCCCGGTAGCGTGGTGGTAGCATGTCTGCCTCACGTTCAAGAGGTCCCGAGTTCGAATTAGGTCAGGATGAGTTACCTGGATAAGGTTTTTTCCGGGGTTTCCCTTATCCTTCAAGACGGATGTCGGGTAACTCTAAGCTCCATGGATCCTGGACTCCTTTGAGTATCACTTCACCCAATTCATGCACCGTCCGATATGACAACGTTGGAGGACGTAACTTACAAAAAACAAGCAAACTCCTTAGCTCCCAGGATATTTACCCTTGTTGAGTAACATAGCCACCCTTTATCCAAAGTATATTCAATTAGCCCTATCCTGGAGTAATTTGAAGAAAATCTTCGGCGTCTATTCCTTATATCTCTGTTGCAGAAATGCATGCAGTCTTCAGTTATTAATTCATCAGATGCAAGATTTACACAAGCAAAGTTAGACATTCGTTCATGCAACCTTTATAATTGAAAGAGTAGCATGTGTATTTACATTGTTTACTTTTTTGCTCCTTAATCAGGTGAGAAGCCAGATAAATTCCAGTTCTCTGCAAGGGTAGGCTAAACAATGTGCCAGGTGACCCAACTACCCCGGCTTTCAGGAAAGCAGATATTCCTTCTTGCATTAGAACAATAATTGTGACAGAGGTAGTTCCTAGGCTTGCAGTAACCTGTGTAATCCGTGATAATATATATGAACAGTGTAAACAACCTAAAAGGCCTTACAATGTTTTCTGCTTACGTTACAAAATCGTCATTCTCACGAGTATAAAGTCACTTGTTAGATTGGTAAATAGTCTAAAAATTAAGGTAGCTACAAAATAGGAATAAACATAAGGCGGCGCTAGGCGTGGCTGTTATATCGCTACTAGCCAATGCGGTGTGTGCAGCGTTGTACAGTTAAGCACGCATTCTGGCTCGCTTTGCCGAACCATACGGCTAATTTCTTTGCCCGCTCTAAAGATACTAATTACAGAATTATTTTGTTTTTCCCATGTTACAGAGATATTTTTTTCTGAGGATTAATGTCCAAACCCCATGTTTGTATAACATCTGGTTTCGGAGATATGTAAATATAAGACGCCTGACTAGAAAGAATAGAATCATTAACTGTCAGTGAAGAAAATCACACACGTGCTATGCTGCAGTTGCATTTTGTACCTTGCATTTAGTAAAGTGGTGATCTGTTAAGAGTGCACACGTGCTTTTCAAAGTTAGTAACCATACCGCTTAGTAAGCCTACAATGCACAACATTAGTACAGCAGATTCGTGGTTTAAAATGCTTCATAAATACACACTAATACCTTGCGTATTTATTAAATATTTTAATGAAACCAAAATCGGTTTAAAGTCCATTACAAGTAATATACAAATATGGCACCATTAAAATAGAAATTATATTCACAAATCGTTGAAATGCCACTATGTTGTTTCACTGTAGCAAACACCTTTCGCAGAACGCGTCTAATTTGAATCCTTTTGTTTTGTGTGTATATGAACGATAGCTACGTAAGCGAACTGTTCTCCGGATCAAGGTTTAAGGTTCAGATTATGCGATATCATTGTATATGTTGTCACACACATGCTGAGATATTAAGTGAACTGTTGTCAGCATCTGTATCACTGTATATCTCAGTATCTGTGTGATACTTGCTACTGATTGCAGTAGCACCCATTCCATTCATCGTCCGATATGACTTAACGTTGGAGGATGTTAACTACGAAAAGATAGAAAAGGAGTCCTCTACATTCTGGATGACTTTTGCATAGCTCGGAAACTTTAAGAGATAGACAAAAACTTGCTGCACAAAAACTGGAGTATCTTATATCCATCCCTTTTAGGGGGTGGGGTTTAGTGAACAGTTTCGAAGATACTCCGTATTAAGAGTACGGTCTGAATTTTCCTATTATGCTCAAATAGGAAGGTTATATTCATTTTAGTGCTTATCCATTCAAGAGAATGCAATGTAAAATTGCCACAGGAGAACAGCTCTAAAGACTTTTTTACCCTTAAAGCCTGCAGCATTCGCATATTAACCTTATACCTGCAAGAAAATAAGTAATATGGAAACGTCTATGCCGATTGACATGAAGTATACCGAGTGGCCCTACTGCCCATCTTTCAAGTAAGCAGTGCGTTACTGCCCGTCTTCTTGCACTAAAGCAGTTGCAGAAGGCAAAGTGTTAAATCCAGTAAAACAGACCGCAGTGGCGTGACCGAGGTTTGTTGCGCTAAGAGCAACGGGAGGCAGTTCCCAGACTTGGACTAGCACGTGTAGTCCGTGATAATTGACATAAACAGTGTAAACAACCGAAAAGATCGTAGAACCTTTTCTACTTATGTTACAAAATCGTTTCCGAGAGAATGAATTCACTGTTTAGATTGCAAAATAGTTGTAGAATTTGTATTTGTCCTCTCCGTGGAGAGCCACAGCAATTGCTACTTTCTCAGCTATGTAATTACAGTAAGTAGGGAAAATAGTGCATTCTACCAAAAATTCCCTTCCGAGATTTGAGTGCAAATATAAGCTTTGTGCTCCCGAAAAGGTATTTTTCAAACAGATCCGTGGATGTGTGAGTTTGTGTGTCCGCGTGTCTGTGAACAATATAATTCACTCACAAAATTATGTGAAAAACTGCAGTTAGTATTCTAGTTCAGCATCTTCAGGTACGCAACAAGAAGAATTTCAAGAAACTCCCCCCACTCCAAATTACACTTAACATCTATAATTTTTCGAAAATTGTGACTTTCTCAAATATTACTAAAGATTATATTTAAAATACAATATGTTTAAAATATTTCCAAGACAAATGAAATTCATTTATTGAATTTTCCGGAAATGTCTTCAGAAGTCCTCTGCATTCTGTATGACTTTTGCATAACTCGGAAACCTTAACTATCTTGCTGCCATCGTCGATTAGATCAGCGGTGCCCGCTCGGTGTTTAAATGCCAACCTCAAATACGAGAGTCGGCTGACATGTGCCGGGCCTCACATAGAGATGGCACCACTGGGTCAGTTTGACAGATAACATCACATAGTTTAACTATAGATTAGCTCGCACCCATTGCTATAGGTCAGTAGCTTGTTTAGTTTTTCAATGATAGCATTTTAAACAAGGCGAGTGTAGAAGTTTCATAATAATGAAGGATTTGGAAAAACGAGCAGTGATTAAATACATTCATTTGAAAGGCTTACCACCTTAAAAATTAAGGAGGAAATGAACAGTACATTGAAAAACGCTGCCCCCTCATATACAATGATTAAATGGTGGGTTTTAGAATTTAAAATGGGACGTACGAGCAATAGTTATCAGCCTCGCTCTAAGGGCCTTGTGGAAGTCTGGATTTTCTATACCACACCAGCTCTGGCTGAGATTCATATTCTGGTCCATATCAAACTTTAGCCAACTAGGGACATTACGCCCGCCTCGGTAGCTTGGTGGTAGCGTGCCTGCCTCAAGTACGAGAGGCCCCTTCGAATATGGGTCACGGTTTTCTCCGGGGGTTTCTCTTATCCTTACAGACGAATGTCGGATAACTCTAAGCTCTAAGGACCCTGGGCTCATTTGGGCATCATTTCACCCATTCCATTCATACTCCGATATGACTTAACGTTGGAACACATAATTACAAACAAGAGGACATTACAATTTATCCCCACGTAGAATAAATCACGTGACAGGAGCTGGTTTGTGTTAAATAAGACCTGAAGCTTTCCTGGTGACGAATATGCTCAATTTCTTCTCGGGCAGCAAGCCAGGTGAAAAGACGATTAGAAATCTACATTTCGGGAGTGTGCATCTCTCCTATCGTAGGAGAGGGGATCCGTCCCCTTCAGCTGCCGTGGTGCGGGCGCTGCGGACCCTTAGCACTCGCGGTACCTCTGACGTTACTAGAGGAACCTCGGGCCGAAGTGCCGAGTCCCTCCCGTCGGGGAGTTGTTCGGATTGGGTTGGACTCGAGGGGACAGTGTGTTCCCGACACCTACGGGGAATTGGGTACCTCCGGCCAGGCTACGGCCACCCGGAGGGGGTAGAGGGTTGCCCAATAAGTCCCGGGTACTACCCTGCAGAGCTAGTAGAAGGTGTGCTAAATCACCAGGCCACCCCACCGAGGTTTTCGGTAGTCTTCCCTGCGGGGTTGACGCACGTAAGTGGCGTATCCACTTCCATCCCGTCTTGACGTTGTGCTCAGCGGGGGGGGCCTTTTAAGAAATCAGATATTGCCCAATGGAAAGAGCCCCGGAGTATCCATCGCACCCGGGTAGAAGGAGGTCCGGGTTCTTGGTCTTACGGGTCCAGGAATAATGGGAGTATAACCTCTGCACACAACTATCATCAGGATATTTATTAAATGTTGTAACCACAAATGAATCACTGGATATAACACAAATATAAACAAAGACAAAACACTATCAAAATTCGCATTACTGAACAAAAGACTGTTTTCACTAAATTAAATACCAGGTCAGTAGATGGCGTGAGTATAGAACATTAATGCAACCTGAGAAGTCTGGGCTGGCAGAGTATTGTTTGATAACGACCATAGAGCCAATTTTCGGGAGACGACCATCCTTTCAATATGCAACATTTACTGGGAGCAGAGAATTAAGTAGGCTTTGGCCATTTCCTCTTAAAGGAGCATGGTTAATCGTAATGCTGGATTTCATTTCAACTCCTTTTTGAAAGCGACCTTAAAATGGAAATACGTCGACTTAAGAAGAGCAGATCAATATGGCTTGATAATCAAGTTAAGTAGTTACGTTTCTTTGAACCAGTTAATTTTCTATACTCACGCCATCTCCTGACCTGGCATTTAATTTATTGAAAACAGTCTTTTGTTCAGTAATGCGAATTTTGATAGTGACTTTCTTTGTTAATATTTGTGTTATATCCAGTGTTTCATTTGTGGTTATAACATTTAAATAACATGCTGATGATGGAGAGATGCACACTCCCGAAATGTCGATTTCTAATCGTCTTTTCATCTGGCTTGCTGCCCGAGAAGAAAGTGAGCATGGTTTTGTGTTATTGCTGTGAACACCCTATTTGCGATGTCAATCTAATTATAAAATGGTATAGTGCATTTATTGTGATTAAAACACTCATGAGAGCTTTCACACTAAATACTCTTTCCTTTTTGTTAAAAACTCATGCTGGTTATTGCCTATGTAAGTTTACACAATACGCAATTAATTTCCTTCATAAATACTTAACTACGAGACCAGGTATTTAGTTAACAAGGTTGCTTTCCTAGTAGTGAAACCAAATTTTTGTACTACAAAATGTACTATTGCATATATACTTATTTATACGTAAAGTGGAGAATAAAAACTCATGCAAAAATGCACAATTTAACATAAAATGTATAACGATGGCAGTGAAATGATGTCACACACTTCTGATGAAAATGGTATGGCAAAAAACGGTTGACTTTCCTAAAAATTTGCAATGCTATTTTATTCTAGAGTTCGCCTAGATATTCTATAGCGTATTTACTCACATAATAGGTAGGTACATTTGAGTTATTAACAGACGTTAATACATGTAGCTACTTTATTCATGAATATCTCCCTCCCATTTTTCTCTAATCACCGCTATAAACGCTTCAACAAGGTTTTCTAATAGCAAATTTAACCGTGCTTGTGAGCTTATGGTTGAGAGGTTCAGAATTATATGCAGGTGGCACCCGCGACATCTTTTGGACCGGTAGAGCAATTCCAGGTTTCGCTTCATTTTCTCACTGCTGCAGTTGGTTTCCTGTCTTGAATGTAGAGGGCAGCACACTCTGACGCACGGAATATTGACGTAAGGGGGATATTACGAATGTAAGGTATATTTAACATAACATATTGTATTACATTGTGAGTGGTACAGCTATACCTGCGACTGCTAATACCTAGTTGAGAACTGCATTGGTATTTACTATTAAGCCTCTTGCGAGAGTTTTTGCCCTACCACGCCAACCATCGTTATAATCGACAGTGCTATGCCGAGCGAAGACTGTCATCGTCGACCTAATCGACGAAATGTCTCTAGACAACTTCGGGTCCCTCGCATGGCATGCATGGCACCCAAGATAACCCAGGAGCTAATCCTAACAGCAGCTAAAGCTGAGCTCCACATAATCTCCTAAGTTGTTTGGCAATAAAATTCTCCCCAACCCAAAACTAAATTAAAAATACCAGGGTGCAGGGAAATGCATCCTGTCCTTTCATCCCAAAGGTACTATAATTGTAACCTCACAAAATTCTTCAATCTCAAAACCTACGCCATATCCATCCTACAAAATCCCGTTCGAATGCCTTACCTGCGGTAAAACCCTTAACGGGTGGGCACGCAGCAAAAATCTTCTGGCTATATACAGCCAGCCAGCACGTCATGGTCATGGTCGACGCAATGTTTTTGAGGCTGTAAACCTATTTTTAAATTTTCTATAGGGGTGCCTTGAATGTCACTGAAAAGAGCAAACCTTCTTTTTCCTAATGGTATATTTCTTGTTCATTAAAAGGGATCTTTTGTTATATGAAGTATGATATTTCCCACCCTCACCAATATACTCTGACCATATCCTGTTCAGTTCTGTTTATATCTTGTAAAAATGAACATGACAAGTTATTCTCGCGATGTTTTTGTGCCAGGAAGAGATGACGACAAAATTATTTTCATTAGGACGAGGTGTGATATCGATACAAATACTCTATCAGTGAGAAAAGTGGCTACAAATGCACTTTGCGAAGTAAGGTTTATATTTTAAATTAATGTTGTTTACTTTAATTTCTCGGCCACGCTATGGCTGAGTGCTTAGCGCGCTTTGCTCTCGATCCCAGGTGACCGCAAAGTGAGATTTGTGTTGGACAACGTGGTGCTGAGACGGGTTTTCTCCTGTGTCTCCTATTTCCCCCGCCAGCATTCCACCGATTGCTCCATCATCTTTCCTAACATCTCCTCTCTCTCGTACTTTCACTTCCAGCGTTGGGCTGATCAATCATCCCGGGATCTCTTTGATCAGGAAACCTCTGACCTCAACCCGTTGCCTGCGGGCCTCGAGGTTGCGCGATTCAAAATACCCTATGTACCACTGCATCTGACGCAGTGCAACGAAACCTTCTCCGAAGAAACTTCGACTGCGCCACTGAAGATGTCCACCGCAGTTGTGGATGAAACGTCTGGACAAAGTTACGCCAGCGGACCACGGCAAAACAGCCCGGAAGTAATTATTTGTGATATTAACTCTGGTCATGAAAGCTTACGTTCTCTCATGAATGCCACTTTAATGATAAAACAAGTAATTTGCAGGTGCCTCCCTACCAAAGCATTTTCAGGTTTATGATATACAAACGTCGACAAAAGAATTCAACCAATGTCTTACAGCAGTTCTATATGGGGATGTTCTTTTAAGAATATGGTTGTGCATATATATGTAATACAAGAACGGCAGAATGGTTCAAAAGGGCCCCTATTTAAAGGTAACTCTTGGCAGTGCTTTTATGGTATTTTGATTTTTTCCTAAAATTTCCCTGGTTTTACTAATTTAATCGCTCTCAAAGGTGAACCATATCAAAAGCATACTTTTTATACATAATCCATTATATTAATTTCTTTGCCTAGAAAATTGAGAATATTTTGGCAGGCTATAAATAACACAACACAGATGCATAAATGAACAATTTGTCCTGTCAAACAACAGTACACTTTGAGTCCATATATTTTACTATTTGGCGTTAACATTTAACTGTTACTGTAATACCAGAACATTTAGACATTTTCATTACATTGTTATTCTAAAAGGTTGTTCTTTATCCATTACCGTATTATTGTATGCATGTACTTTTGTTTCTGTACATGTACCATGTTCAACAATTTGCTTTAGGTGCTCTGGTATCTTTTTTCATATACCGTGTTATTTTTTAGCTTGATATGCAGAAGGTTAATGACTACTGTATACATATTTATGCATTTGCTAAACATCCTTTTAGTAAATCGTAAGCTGAGATCTTAGTCCAGCTTTAAGAACACTGGTATAAATATTCTTTCAGCTTGATTTTCAGGACTCTGATGTCATTTCAGAACCACCTTAAATACAAAGGCTAAACTACAAGCACATCCGTTTTAAACCAGGATTCCATGTCGAATAATATTGAAGACTTTTGTCTTTAATGGTACAGTATATCATTAAAATTATAACACTTCCCAAATTACTTCTTACTGTTCTGCATATGCTTATTATAAATCCATAAATTGTCCTTGACCTCAGTGATTCAGATCTGAAACGCGCTTTGAATCAAAATCTTTGGAATAAGAAATGAAAATACATTTGGCAACAAAGTATCGTAAATGTAATATTCTATAAGTTTATGATTTGGCTACACTAAGCATGGAAATATAATCATTGTTCCATTATGTAAGGACTATGATACAATGAAGCATAAAATAATATAATTTTGAGTGGAACTAATACTCAATGTTCCACTTACTGCTGGTATTTACCTAGAACACGTTTCGTTAGGATGTTCCTAACATCATCAGCTGTTGTCGACTAATGGACATCGGTTCGGTGAACTCCTCGGAGGTGATAGGTGCGTCTCTGTCGGTATCTTGATGAACTTAAAATTTGGGTTTTCTTCAAAGGTAGCGGCGAAATTAAACAATTTTCTTTCATGTTTCTTTATGAAGAGTTTTTCCCCACGTGGTTAATGCAGCTGGACCTAGGACACCTTTTAATAAGTGAATTTCTCATTCTATATCATGATTCTCCTTCCAAAAATGGTATGCTACCGCCGATTTATATATTTCTTTGTTCCTGATGTTCCTAAAATGCTCTTTAAGCCTAATGTTCAAATTCCTTTTTGTTTTTCGAATGTAAAACTTGTCACAGCCCTTGCAATCTATCCGGTACACACCTGATTTTTTTGTCTGTGTGTATCTCCTTTATATTATGTGATTTCAAAAGGTGTTGCACACTAAATTTGTTCTATTGGGCCAAAGTAATGTTGTGCTCTTTGAAGACTTTTTGTAAAAGGTGTGTAAATCTGGGAGGATATGTAAATTTTCTGTATGAAGTTTCATTCCTGATTGGGGAAAGAGTAGTTGCATCTTTGTTGTCTTTTGAATTTATCACTTTTCTTGTTGACAATTCAGCATTGAATCCATTGTATTCTGCAATGTGAATGATATTATTGTACTCTTTGATATATTCTATCTTGTTTAAAGGTACATTAACAAGCCTGTGAGTTAAACTGTTGATAACAGCATGTTTGTGTTGTCTTGGGTTATGTCCATCAGCTTTTATGTAATTTTCTGTGTGTGCCTCCTTCCTATGTATGCCAAATTCAAGTTTATTATGTTTTCTGGTAAGTTTCAAATCTAAGAATGGGATTTCATTGTTTGTCTCTTTTTCTATGGAAATTTTTTTTTTGCAGGATTTTGTAAATTAAGTAGTTTTAATGCAATGACATTTGGGCAATAGTAAATAAGAAACAAGCAGATGATCACAATATTAAAGAACACAATATTACTTTGGCCTCACAGAACAAATTTAGTGTACAGCACCTTTTTAAATCACATAATACAAAGGAGATACCCACAGACAAAAAAGCAGGTGTGTACCGGATAAATTGCAAGGACTGTGACAAGTTTTACATTGGAAAAACAAAAAGGAATTTGAACATTAGGCTTAAAGAGCATTTTAGGAACAACAGGAATAAAGAAATATATAAATCGGCGGTAGCATACCATTTTTGGAAGGAGAATCATGATATAGAACGAGAAATTCACTTATTAAAAGGTGTCCTAGGTCCAGCTGCATTAACCACGTGGGAAAAAATCTTCATAAAGGAACATGAAAGAAAATTGTTTAATTTCGCCGCTACCTTTGAAGAAAACCCAAAATTTAAGTTCATCAAGATACCGACAGAGACGCACCTATCTCCTCCGAGGAGTTCACCGAACCGACGTCCATTAGTCGACAACAGCTGATGATGTTAGGAAGATCCTAACGAAACGCGTTCTAGGTAAATACCAGCAGCAAGTGGAGCATTGAGTATTAGTTTGACTCAAAATTATATTAAGAATCATTGTTATTTGGAAGAGAAAATTAAATGTTGATTGTGTTTCTCATATACCACTAGGACTAGGTGGTACTGCAGTCTCGGCTTCTCTTCTTTACAGTCATGCGAAAATGTATAGTTTCATGATATTTCTATGGGATATTTTGTTATGAAGTACAACACACAGAAACCCATAAATATTCCAATATTCTGAAGAAATAATGCAAATAATGCCTGTAATTTTCCTCTTTTAAGTTCTTCATCTATCATACTGCTCAGTTCAGGCATCTGAAACACACATTTTTACATAGTGTTTGAGTGAATGCAATGATAACTAAGATTTTTAATTATAAGTATATGTCCTAAATTAAAATACTTATGACTACTGACATGTGCACTGTTTACCTTTGTTAAAATGTATTGCTTCAGTTGTTTTACAGACGTAGAAATTTTTTAAAGAAACAATTAAAATAGGCAGACAACTGAAGCTCTACATTTATGAGATCTATGTAACTTCTGTTATAAGTAATACTATACTATTCATTCATTAAAGAAAACATACTTTTTATTTTTACCCTTGATTCTGAGACACTCAAGTATAAATGCAACTACCCTAAAATAATTATTTTCAGTAGAACCTCGTTTACTTGGATCAACCGGAACCAGAGTCGATTCGAGTAAATCTGGGTTATCCAGAGAGTGACATAAAAATGATAAAAAACCATGCACAACATCACATAATATTTTCAACAGAGTTTAAAAATTACTATCATCACATTTGCAACTAAAATCATATACACTGTATGTACTGTAATGGCCTACGTATTTGCGCTGTACACAATGTAGCTACAAACTAGTTGGTAGTAAAAAAGGCACTGAACTTCTCTTGTTTCAGTTTAGTGTATCACTTACGAGCAGTGCCATCTTGCATCCACTTTAAGTTTATTTGGCCATATTTTGGCTTGACTCTTGAAATAAAGTATAAATTTTCATAAGTTTGTTACTGCTTGTGCATTGGTCATAACCACGGCTTGTTCATCAACAATGTCTGAATTTGAATAATCTTTGTATTCATTTTCAGTAACACTGCATGGTGCAATAATGCCTTTTTCTGTAATCAGTTTATAACCTCCGTCATTGTCAAGTTGCAACCAATTCTCAATGTCTTCTTCATCAGCGTTGGAACAGCCATAGATACTTTTAAAAATGCCTATAAAATCTTCTTCCACACTTACTTATCCTTCTTCTTCATTCTTTTTTCTGGCAAGTCACACACACCAGGCCACAAGTTTTTACATGACTTTATCAAAGTTTCTCTTCCAACCTGGTTCCAAGCAGGTGGGGTGGATGCAATGAATTTTCCATTAACAAGAGAATTTGAGTAATGTATGTACCTAGTGAGAATAGCAATTTATCATATGTAAAGCAAGTCTTCATTCACCATGTTAAACATCAAAACTGGTCTGGGTTATCCTGACATCTACGTGTTAAAGAGGTCCAGGTTAACGGGTGTTAGTGTATATACAAATTACTTTATTTTAAAATATTTATCTTATTTGTGATTATTTTCTTAAGGTTGGCAATCTGTAAGTAGTGAAGTTTCCTTCCAGTTAATGGAATTGAACACATAATTCTTTAATTTTATTCTTTGGTGATATATCATTATTCGTATTTAATTAATAACACTATTGTAATCAAACTGAATGAATAAATTTCTATTACACTTGTGACATTTCTGCATTTACAGAAAAGAAACCAAAATGGAAGGGAAGTGAAAGAAGGGTATAAAAATGGAGGGCACAATAACCAGTGTTCCAAACATGCAATAATAACAAAAGTAAAACATTTAATTCAAATGAGAAATGTAAAATAAGCGCTAGAAAATGTAAGATCCAGGATTTGCATCACAATAAAAGTAGAAACATGATAACCCAGGAAGTATGGGATAGTCGGCAACCTTAAAGTGTTATGTATTTCATAATGGATCCTTGAAACACAGGCATTATACTGGAGCAGTAAATGTATGTAATAACCAAAGAGTAAATAAACATTGACTTTCAAATAAAGTGCAACAATGTCAAATGATTTATGTAACTCTAGTTCATGTGGCTTATCAAGCCAATCTTAGAGGTAGATGCCATATAGGGCACCTCTACCTAATGTTTCAGGCGGCAGTTAGCAATTCTACTGGTTGCGTTACCAACTGCATTATCAATGAATCATGTCTGTTGCACATAGTGATACTGGCTGCTGGCTCTGCCCATACTTTTGAAAAGTATCGAAGCAAACTGATATTAAAATGAAACTCCAAATTATAAGAAAGGTTTGATGATATGCTATAGTAAATATCTATACAAGTGAGAGAGAGGGCTTTCTACTACTTTAATAAAATTCCATGGGGATCATTGCTTCACATCTCCAACACAAGAAACATAGGTACCAAAATTCCCCTGATTCTTCACTATGGGTTTCTGTCAACATATTTCTGGTAGTTGAAGATGATGACTGCAATAAACAAAAGAAAGAAAACCCTCTCTATCACATATATAATTATATATGTAATAAGCTTAATAAAAGAACCTGGAATGTATGTGCGTAGCATATAAAATTCCCTTGACTGCCTCACATACAAGAGATCCTTTGTTTGAATCTCGATCAGGCTGAGTTATCTGGATAAGCTTTCTTTTGGGGTTTTCACATATCCTGAAAGATGAATGTCAACTAACTCTAAGCCCTAAGTTCCCTGGGTTCATTATAATTTCAGCATCATGTCATTCATTTTACTCAACATCTGATGTAACTGAATGCTGAAGGACATAAAAGAAAAAGGATATACACGTAATTATATACATACCTCACTAAAATTTTTGCATTTCTTTCCACATTCAATAATTTTATTCTACTTTTCCTTAATATTTGCAGCTTTCTCCATATTTTCATTTTATGCAAAGACAAATTGCCCTATTTCTCAGTATTAAATTCTCTCTCCCTTTTCTTTGCTTTGTTGAAATGAAGAATATGTCGGTTATTACAGTCTACTGCACATCTTCTATCTACTTCTCCCTCTTAGTCAATTCAAGTACTACCAGTTATTTAATAATCAAGGATTTAAATACATTATAAAATTAAAGTTTTAACAGATTAAACTTACCAAATTTGCTAGAGAAACATATAGGAATAGTCCACCAGCAAAGACAAAAATATATACGTTTGCTTCCAATTCTCCAATTAGAATTCCCAAAATAACTCCTGCAAATGCTGTGCATGCTGACATGAAGTTATACAATAGCGCTTTCTTCAGAGGCATTCCAGAATTTAAGAGTATGGCAAAATCCCCTGCAATAGCATAAAATGTATATTTGAGGTTTATAAGATGATTAGCACAAATTAGAACCATTAGTGAAAGTGATGAATCGTTCGTAACCAATTCTCCAATCATCAGTTAGATACTCCTTTAAAACATATACTACATTGACTAAGTATAAAGATTTGTGAATAAAACTGGCCATTTCCACAAAGATTAAAATACTAAGTTTTTTTTCTTTAATGTTGGCAATTTTATACAATGAGCAGTGAAAATTTATAATACTTCTTTCAAAAGCAGCTACTTATATAACAAAGAGTAGCATAAACATAGTAGTTGCAATCAAAAGTAAAGAATTCCATATCACATAAGTGATAACTATCTTTTTTTCCATGAAATCTTACAGTCATATATCTGTTCAAAAACTGTCATTTTGTTAGATTTTTAAAACTTTCCTTTCCTAACTATGAGGACAACTAACTTCATTAGGGATATCAGTATATCTTAATGTTTTTCTCCTGCATGATTATTCAACAATTTCCTCAATATTAAAACAGAAAAGATTGACTCAGTTATTCATTGTGTTGCATTCTGCATACATAACAGTATAAATTCTTTCTTTCTAATAATTTTGTATTTTCCATGTTATGGTTTTTATTCCAAAAGTAAAATGCTACTTCCGACTTGTCTTCTGTTTATCTTTGATGTTTCTAAAATACACTTTGGTTCTTTTATGTATATATCTTTACATTCAATTATTTAAAACTCCCAGAGTGGGATGGCTCAGGCAGTTTCATCTGTGGCCCGCATTTGGGATTCTCTGGTTCAGTTCCTGTGGCTGACCTACCTAATCCCCCCTAATGGGGGTTCTCCAGGGTTGCCAGGAAAATGCTGGATAGGTTAATTACATTAACCATTCCACCTCCATTATCATTTCCCATCATGGCACATCTGATAGTCTCTTTCAGGGTAGAAGTGTCGGTGGGTGTCTCTGTGATGTTGTGACTACTTGAGTCAGCCGCCCTGTTGCCTCATCGTTCCTCTGAGGGATACCCCACATGGGGCTTAGGCACAAAAGACCATGTGTTTCAGTACCGAATCCCCTCTGTAGTAAGCCTATTCCTAATAGTACTTAAAATTCAATAGTGTGTTCCAAATTTGCATAACATTTATTTTTGTTCTAATAATATTATGATATATATATCAATTTAATCTGAATTTATTATAAATGAAGGGCATACTAGAGAAAGTATGGGCATTGAGAGCTTTTAAACATAATACAAAAGGGGTTATGTAACAAAAATATTTTCCTCAAAAGATATAAAATATGTATTATGGAATATTTTAGAATTTTCAAGGCTCAATGTAAGAACCAAGTTGTGTTCTGCTTGAAGCAGGTAACTTTTAGTCATATCGCTTTACATCATATTCATAAGTATTGTGGCATACCTTGTGGAATTAATAACACGTATAGTAACCTAAAATAGCTTACATTTGTTTTTATGTGTGTGTGTACAGGTGCGCGTGTGTTAAATCAATGCCAAAAATATAAACAAAGAGACTGGGTGTAGTATATAAAAGGAACAAATATGAGCAGTTCTTAAATTTTGACAAATGCTTAGGACACCTAACTAAATATACATACCTAGTTCATGAGGAAATTCTTCACAGGCAATAGCGATACTAATACTAATACCAGAGCTAAGATCCTTGGAGTAGCCAGCACCAATAGACATTCCGTCGATGAAGTTATGCAGAGCATCACCAAATATAACCATATATGCAACCATGGCTGTTGTGCCCTGCAATTTGTCTTCCTTTGGTATCTGTAATATTTGATAAAATACATTTTTTCTAAGGCTGCACATCAATCAATTTAAAATATAATGTATTATTTAACAATGGGATCATTATATATCCAGCATCTGTAAACCTTCTGCAACAAGGATTACCTAGTTTTACTCATAATTGCAACATGTAAAAGTAGATGTAAATTGTAATATAAAGGGCATAATTACCAATATTTTCTTTACAATTATAAATATAATGGTATGAAACACATGACCCAACTATTATAGACATGATTCTATGAATAGCATAATTAGTTTTATTTTAAATATTGCTGAAGGGATGGGCTGAAGAAAGGCAGCATAAAGCTGTATTCAGTTATTAAGAAGAAATATGCATAGCACGTTGACCATGGTAGCTCAAAGGTTAAGAGCAACTGCACGGAAACCAGGAGATCCATGGTTCAAATCCCGGCCATGGCATTGAATTTTTCATGTTGACTCTATCCATCAAATACCTTAGCCTATATATGGCTAGTGTGCAGAAATGATTAATTTCCATCAATTAACTAAAATGCCTTAAAAATATTATTGTTTTCAGCAATAATAACGGTAGCAACAAGAAGTATAGTGAAATGTTTTTAATCCAAGAAATGTTTAGGGAAAATGTGTTATCAACATATTCTGAGAATATTGTGTGCTTCTTGTGAATTAAGCTAAATTGCTAGCATTATCAAAGAAGGATTCTGCAACAAGTGAAATAGAAGAAGTAACCACATCAAATGTGCAAAATATGTGGGAAAAGGCCTTAATTCTAATGGTATAAAATGTTATAAAATTACCAGCTAATTCATTGGATAAATCATATTATAGAGAAAACACCAGTTCACAATTCAACGGATAGCTACATTAAGCCAAGACATCAAAGATAATTTAGATAAATGAAGATCAGTAGTTGCTGTTTATGTTGACTTGAAAAATGCATATGACACTCTACCTCGATTAAAACTATTACAGAAAATGATAAAAATTGGAGTAGAAAACAAAATGTTAAAATGGTTTTATAATTTTCTTATTCAAAGATTCTGCACAACTACCTTTGATAATTCTACATCAAAATCAAAACAAGCACATAGAGAAGTACCCTAAAGATCTATGTCAAGTACTATTTTATTTAATATTATGATAAATGACTTACCAGAAAAACTAAACAAAATAGAGAATGTTAAATGTGCCATGTATGCAGACGACATAGTAATCTGGACATCAGTTAGTAACAAAGAACTGAATAAGCTACCACAATGGATGAACAAGGCATTGGAAGAACTACATAACTGGTGTTCAGATAACAAAATGACTGTGAACTTATCCAAAACAAAATACCAAGTGTTCACACTTTGCCACACAAAACTGCTTATCGAAATAACAATAAATAGTGAGCAACTAACAGAAACAGAGAATTATAAATATCTAGGCATAACATTCGATTCTAAATTATCTTGGAAAACCCACATTAATGAAACCATAGAAAAGACTACTCAGAGATTAACAACACTCAAAAGACTAGCTGGCAGCAAATGGGGGTCCTCTGTCAATACACTCAACACCACCTATAAAAGTTACATCAAACCAGCACTCCTCTATGGAAGTGAGGTGATACTTACAGCAAGTCAAAGCAAATTAGCACAACTTGAAACATTACAGAACCAAGCACTCAGACTAATAATGGGAGCAGTCAAATCAACACCTATTACTGCAATGCAAATTGCTACAAACAACTTGCCAATTAAATATGAAATGAAAAAACAGAATCTCCTCCTAAATGGAAAACTACAAAGGCTCCCCTTTAATACTCACTGGAAGAACTACAAAAGCAGAGAAAGGACCTTCAAATCACAAGAAGGATTTATGCAGAAAGCCTATAAGCTACAGATAAAATACAACCTTGAAGACACAAACAAAATTGAACATCTCCTACTTCCAATCTGCCCTCTATCACAACCTAAAATAAATAGCAGAGTAAACCTTCTGCAAAATATAGAATCAAAAAGGGATGAAAGTGCAGAAACACTTAAAATGCTAGCTCTAGAAACAATTGAAACTCACCACAAGACTCATGGCTACACATATACACAGATGGCTCCCTATTTGAAAAAGAAAGTAATGCTGGAGCACGAATACATAGTAAAATATTCAATTTTTACATCTGTTTGGGCACACTAGCAACCCACTATGATGGAGAATTACAAGCAATCAACACCTCGCTGAAACAACTCTTCAACCATGTGAAATCTTTCTCTAAAGCAGTGATTCTAAGTGATTCTAAATCAGCACGTCAAGCCCTATCCTACCTGTACCCTAACAACAATAGAATACTTGAAATTTACAGCTCATTACGAATACTACAAGGTCTAAAATAAGAAATACACTTCCAGTGGATTCTATCCCACTGTGGAATTACAGGCAATGAAATAGCAGATTCCTTGGCAAAAAAAAGAACACAAATAAAACAAAGCTGCAAACAGAAAACCTCATTCCACACTTCAAAACTACATATAAACAATAGAATAAACTTATTCTGGAAAGAAGAATGCAAAGAAAAAAGACCAACAAGCAATGGAAAATTCTACAAGGAAGTAAAAATCCCATCCTAGACTACCCAAGAAGCAGTACTGTTGCCATCTTCCGGCTGATTGCTGGCCATGACTGTTTGGCCGCTCATCTACACAGGATTAATATTTTTGAATCCCCCACTTGCACACTGTGTAGGGACCCGAACTCATTGATGGACGGAGATCATCTGCTCCAGTGTAGTGCCCTGACAAAAACAGATGGAGAACAGACATCACAACTAGTCATATGTTATTGGGAGGCCAGAAGGAAAATGGAAATTCTCCAACTCCATGAGCATTAGCAACCAACCATCATATTATAGAGAGGATAAAAGTATTAGGAAGTGTTTAAAGCTGTGATAAAACAAAAGAAGCTAAGAAAAAACATCTCCTTTAAGAGAACAAATGTAAAATGTGTAAATCAAGATTTAACTGTATTGGAACACCACAGTGAAGTGAAATAATTATTCATTTATAGATGAGTCATATTTATTACACATCTGCTTTACTTACGTACCTATTTTGAGGACATGTTTCGGAAATCATTGTTTGCCTCTTTGGCTCTTACATCAAGCTTTAATCGCATAAGAGCCGAAGATGCAAACGATGATTTGCGAAACATGTCCTCAAAATAGTGAACCAGATGTGTAGTAAATATGACTCATCTATAAATTAATAAATAAAATGTGTAACTTTATTTGTAAATGCCTCCTCTGCAAAGTGGAATTGTAAAATCAATGTCTCCATTTATGACAGAACATTTTTATTAGATCAGATGAATATTAAAGAGTTTTAATAATATTGGTACATATCAAAACGACCAGGAGGATTTAAAAGAGTTTGCAAATCAGTTAACAAACCTCTTACAGACAAGTTATTTAACTGTGTACAATATAGAAAGCTGATCTGTCTCAGAATCAACCAGGAGAAAGAAAATGCAGTTCGACTGACATAGCAGTTGATTGCGAAGAGCTGGTGGGTCTAACATATCAGCTATCTCATAAAGCTTTTCAAGACTATGATACAGAAAATCATACAGAAGTCTTAGAAATAAAATTATAAGTAATTACAAAACAGTGCATGACAATCAGTTTAATGAAACAGTAACTCAGAAATTACAGCAGCTTGTTTTGATTGCTGGAAAAATATTGCTTTCATTTAAATGGAAGAAGGAGGACATTTAAGTGTGAATGCAGTATCTTGTAATATTCGCTGAATTTTGTTCATTATATGACTAGATCGTACAACACTGACTTAATTTTCACAAATGACTTAATAAATGGCATGGTGCACTTTATGATGGTACCACCTGTGGCAGGCAACCAATATTACACATTTCATTTCATGCTGGCAAATAATATAGAACCCAGACAGTTATTAGCCATTGGTTATGACAGAGCTTGGTACAATTGGCACTAAACCTTAAAATACATAGGAAAAAAGCATTACATCTAGATTAAAATAAGCTCTAATATAGAAGCTGTCAGTAAAGATAAGCAGCGAATTAGGCAATGTCACTTATTTATTTATCTATAACAAAAAGCTTTCGACATGAGAGAGTAGTATAACAACGTGAAGCAGCCATATCACATAAACCATATGTTATATTAATTTTGCTGAATTCCAACAATCTGATAATAAAGTGTAAAGATAAACATCACCTTTAAAATTTGAACTCTTCAGTTACTAAGCATCTCTCAGGGCAAGGTTTACCATCAGTTTTAGGTAATATCTCTCTTCAATGTAGTAGGCACTTTACACTCTCATGTGTATTTCCAATGAAGACCTATTCTTTTTAGGGCTGTATTGCATTTTTGCCCACATGGGAAGTGGAAACAATAAAGCCATTACATTAGGAAAGAGATAGGTTTATCGTTATAGATCAATGGATTTTTATTGATGACTGTTAACTACTGTCAGTCGATGTCAGTTGACAATAGAGGAAACAGCCTCTGAAACATGTTTCGGGAAAATTTAAAAGTAAGTGTTGTTTAGTGTCATTAATCGACTCTCTTTAAATTTAATTTATTACAACACTGTTTTGAACACTTCCATGAAAGGAATTACTGTATACTTAATTGTGCTAAGTAACCACAATTTTGTTACCACATGACAGCATAGAACTGCTGAGATTAGGAAAGGAATTCCAGTATTGCAAACTTCCTCAGAAAGCTTATCAACAGTGGCTTACTTACTAAGAAAAGAAAATATCAACTGTAATACTTAAGTAACATCACATTAAGAAATAATATTAATCAATAATCATTAATATAAAAAATACTGAAATTATATGGATAAATATCTTCATAAAGGTTTTGGTTTTAAAAAGTGCCATAATATGCCCTTAACAGTAGAATGTCTGATGACAGGCAAGTGACTGCCTTTTATTTCCAAATATTCACATTGTTACCCATTTTGGAAACGTTTTTCTTAGTTTTATTGACTTTTGTACCACTCCAATGGTGTAACACAAGCCCTACCCACATGAGGAAGACTATATATATATATGGGGACTGTTGCCCAGCCTTTTTCATTCAGTTGCTGAAGAAGGCCGTGGAGCTTGGTATGGCCGAAAGCTTGAATTTAGTTACTTTAAGATGGCCGATAACCTTTACGCTTTAATTAATAATGCTCGCCGTGAGAGCTTCAAGTATTATATATTTTTTGCACCAAAAATTTCACACAGTGCTGAAACAAGACCAGACATTGGTGGTCAAGAGTATGGAGCATAATGGTACATAATGAACATGCATTGTACTTAAAATGTGTGCAGAAATCAGAGGCCAGAAAGCTTTTATTCCTGATGCTGCTGGTTCTAAATGAGAAACAAGAGCCTATTTTATGAAAAATTACTAGCCAGTTTACTTCAGTTATTCATTAGTAAACCTACATTACAACTGACTAAGAAATGCACTGAAATTGAGGCATGCGTTACATTCAATGATAAACCTAGGACTCTGGTCTTGGAAGAGCTAGAAGCATTCATAACTGTACTATATGCTTGGGGAGCATGTGGTGAAAGGTCTGTCATTGTGAAATTTGTGGAATCATGAATGGGGTTCTCCCATTTTCAAACAATAGCAAAAACAGATTTTTGGTAACCATCCAGTTTATTTAATTTGATATCAGAGATCTACATCAGCAACCTAAAGGAATGATAAGCTTAGTTTGGCCTCTCATTTCTGAACCAAATTTAGTGGCAATTATGTTGGATGCTAGAAGCTAACTGCCCGTAAATGAATAGCTTTTTTGGGGTGGGGGGGAAATATCCATACCATTTCACTTGGCATGTTAGTATCAAGCCTGGTAAGTGTGGCACAAAGTTATTACATGACATTGAATTTTTCAAGTTGACTCTATATATCCAAAATCTCAGGCTATGTATGGCTAGTGTGAAAAAATGATTAATTTCTAGCAATTAACTTAAATAACAATGTTACTTGTTGTTTGCTGATGCTAAAGTGAAGTATACTGTAAATTAATTTTGTACCAGAGAAAAAGGAAAACTTAACCTGGAAACACCAATGTGGTTGAACATGTTACACTACATTTTATGAAAGGGATGAAATGTCACAACTGATAATTGTTTCACATCTATCAAACTGGCAAGAGAACTTTAAAAGGAAATAATACCAGCAATATAGTTATGGCTATACCAAAAAGATGCAATCTTCAAGAATTTTTGTTTATAAGTGGTAAGGTGCAGGTGTTCAAGAGAACAACAAAATAACTACAGAAAATGCATAGTCATGTGAAAGTAGCATATATGAATTTGAAGATAAGTGATTCCACCAGGTGTGACCTCCAAATAGCATAAGATGAAAAAGATAAATACAGAAATTATTAATGTTGTGTACAGTAGAATGCTTTGACAGTGACAAGGAGGAATAAGATCAAAAAGCAGTCACCAAGTAGGAGGAGTATCAACAGGTAATAGAAAAATAGGGTATCAGGATTACAGAAAAGAATTAGAACATCCTCATAAACAAAAGAAGAAGAAGATCAAGTAGAAGGCCAAATAAAAGAATTGCAATACAGAACAAAGGGCATGTACAAGTAATAAAGCGAAGAGGAGCTGGAAACCATTGCAAAAGATCAACATAAGTACATAAAGTTCAAGTCTCATGTAATGCCTAAATTTGACACACACTTCTGGAGATATATCCTACATGATGATGGCTAGGGAATCCAGAAAATTAAGAAAGATGTGTTTCTATTAGAAGATACACTGTGTTATACAGGATTTAAAAATAATGAGTTCCTACAGTACGTTTCTTGGATGTGTTGAAAACAGTGTTGTTGTAATAAATTAAATTTAAAGGGAGTCAAAAAATGACACTAAACAACACTTACTGTAGTCAAGTTTATATCGGAAAAGCCAAAATAAATTTAGAAACAAGAGCAAAAGAACACTTTAGGAACATAAAATATAAACAATTAGAAAACTCAGCAGTTGCCACACATTTTTGTGGAAAAAACTACAACATAAATCCAGAGCCAAAACTACTGAAACATACATAAGGAAACAAGAACTGTCCACATGGGAACAAATCTTCATTTCAAAAAATAGGAACAAAATATTCAATTTTGACATCCCCCAGAAAGATTTGTTCAGCAAATTCATTGAAGCGCCACCACATGAGACCTATGACAAAATATCTCCAGCTACACCACTGAGAACCAGTCGATATCCGGTTGACGATGGAGGCAAAGTCTCTGAAACATGTTTTATAAAAGTAAGTGTTGTTTAGTGTCATTACTCAACTCCCTTTAAGTTTAATTGAATCCCTAGTTTGTCATCCACATTTCACTTCATCAAAAATGTTTATGAAAGCTTTCATTAGTAAAGCTCTATATAATCATTTGAAGTAGTCATATTCCTTGGAGAGCTAAGGAGTGTCCTTTAGTATATTTACCTCCAAAACAGATGATGGCAGTGAATGATGAGACATATAAACTGACTTGGAGCTTGGGAAGATCATTTTGATGTCATTAAAGTGAATTGCTCCCAGATCCGATAACTCATATGATTTAGTCTCATTCATCATCCCCAAAGATCCATTTTGAGCTTTTAATGGAGTTGAATGCTTCTCTGAGTGACTGTGGTTCTGTAAACATCAGAGTTTAATGAATAGCTTTAAAGTATAAAGAATGGTACAAATGGACAATTACCTAGGAATGTTATATAGAAGATTTTCCATTAAATATTCTGGAGCCGTTATATCTAGTTGAAATTACCTATATATTGAATGTTGTTAGCAAAATTATAGGTAATTTATTATATATGATTTAAAGCATCTATATTTTAAAAGACAAAGCTTTTTATACTCACTGGTTTAGTGTGCAATATAATTTTTGAGATAATTTCAAACATATAAAGAAGCCATAGGCTACCCCACATTATCACTGAAGCATCAATAGATCTTTGTTCTGTTATTTGAAATCCCTGGAAATGGCAGAGAAATACAATATAATTAATATTACTTCTCATAGAATTTACATAGTAATAATAACTCATATTTTCTTGGTTCAGTAGACCATTTAATAAAATATGTTTCCCTTTACATGAATAAAATGACTAGAAATGCTAAACATACAAATTCTAGTAAAACATTGACATGATTAATATATAATCTATTTTCTCTTGGAATACTTATATTTTCCCTAACATAGCAATATTTGAATAGTCTTAGTTATCTCAATTATAAAGGTTTCTTGAATAAGCTTATACTCTCTAGCTCACTGAATACCAATACAGGTGCACAAGTTCATTAATTCTTGAACTCTTGAACAGCAGACAAAAAGTTTAAAATCAACAATGACTGAGGACCTTTTCGTAAGTTTCCCTAAGTTTTCACAACTAGAGAATGCTAGCCAAATGTGCTAAGTTTAGAAGTGGAACATTTCCTTCTGAATTCCCTTTCCCAATTGAGAAGCAAGTTTTCAAAGCTCACTGGTTACAAAACTTTATGAAATCGAGTTATATAAGTATTGGCACAATTTGCATCTTCTGTATTATCCTTTTACATCAAATATTGAATATCTCAAAATATGCCCAAAATAGAATATAAGGGTTAATAGTGAATTTTGCAAAACTTGATATATGCACCTACACAGTTAAAGCAAAAGTCAACAGATGCAATTTCATTACATTCTGACCCAAAATATGACAATCATGATTCTATGAAATGTAAAATTGGCATTGACTGTTATCGCAGTGTCATTGCTCTTGGAACTGCTCATTTCTGCAAGGTATGTTACACTGCTGCATCGTTAGCATTAAACAGATCACTCATTGTAGGGGTTCTTGGATTTAACATTAACTTCTGAATGCAATTGTTATATCGGTATATTTATTCTTAGTTGAAACTAATTGGTAATGAAGGATGTCAAATGTGCAACAGTGTTGCTTATGGAGAAATGATGAAAATTGAAGGTAACTGATATCGCAAATTACCAATCAGGCAGGGGAAGAAGTTATAACAAGAGAAAGTGGCTTGGCAATGAGATTTCTATAGAAATGGAGAAAATGGACGAGCATAGAGCTATAGATTAAAATTAAATAGCTGGAGGTAATATAAACAAAGATGATAAAAATGGAAAAAAGAATAGAAAGAATGAAACACAAGATGAGAAGATACAACCTAGTAATTTACAGGCTCGTAGAGCAAAAAGTGATTAAAGTATTAAGGATATATCGGAGCTATAAATGAAGAGATTGGGAATGAATATAAAGGGCTTCAAACTACAGGAAACATTTAGAATTTTAAATTATGTGGCAAAAGAAATACTTGTTAAAATTCATCAACAGAATTAAAAAACAAATACTAAAACAGCAAAAATTTTAAGAGGAATATTATTTATATTAAACATTTAGGACTTGCTATAATGCAGTTACTCGCATGGGGGATAGGTGTCACTCAATTACATTCTTGCTTAAAAGATCTTTCTTCAAATACAGATGGTTTTATGGACTATACTGAACCTTAATGAATATTTACTTATACAAATTTGTGAAAAATAAACCCATTCTCAGAATAATGTGTAAATAAATAATTAATTTTGTATGCCTCAGATTTTCTGTTTGAGTTTAAAATATGTTCACATTAGGATTGCTCTATTGAGAAATAGGCCTGAGAAGTCGTTGGTTTATTGATACTTGTCACTTACTTTTTTGATATTATTAAGGGACTAGTTTCAGAGGACATTGCCTCCATTTTCAACCTCTCTCCAACTAGCATCTGTTGTTGCCTGCTCTCCTCTCTCTGGTGGTGGAACTATGAACTGCTTTGTCAAATTATATACTGGTGGGATTTCAAAGTTCATTATGCGGTCCTTATTTTTCCATAAGAATATGTTCTCCCATGTTGTTAGTTTATTTTGGTTTATCACTCCTTTTAATAATTTTGGATTTGGGTAAATGTCATGATTTACATTCCAAAAATGAAATGCTGCTGACTTATTTTCTTGTTTCAATCTAATGGTTCTAAAGTGCTCTTTGACTCTGTTTTTTAGATTTCTTTTAGTTTGACCTGTCTAGTATTTTTCACAATTTTTACAACTTAATTTTTATATGCCGAATCTGTTAACTGATGGGAATTCATGTTTTGATTCTGAATTTAGAAATTTTAAAATTGAATGTCCATTAGTAGGTTCCAAGATTATATTTTGTTCATCAAAGGTCTTTTTAAATTTATTAAATGTTTTTAGGTGATAGGTGAATGAACTGAATATGCTGTTTGCATTAACAAAGCAACCATGTTTACAAAAGAAAATGAAAGCAACAGCATATTCATTTCATTCACATATCACCCAAAAACATTTAATAGATTTAAAAAAGTTCTTTAAGGAACAAAATATAATCTTGGCACCTACTAATGGACATTCAATTTTAAAATTGCTGAATTCAAAAATAGAAGATGAATTCCCATCAGTTAACAGATCCGGAATATACAAAATAAGTTGTAAAAATTGTAAAAAATGCTACATAGGTCAAACTAAAAGAAATCTAAAAACCAGAGTCATGAGCACTTTAGAAACATCAAATTGAATCAAGAAGAAAATTTAGCAGCAGCATTTCATTTTTGGAACAAAAATCATGATATTTATCCAAATCCAAAGTTATTAAAAGAAGTGATAAACAAAAATAAACTAACAACATGGACAACATATTCATATGGAAAAATAAGGACTGCGTACTGAACTTTGAAATCCCACCAGTATATAGTTTGACAAAGCAGTTCATAGCTCCACCACCAGAGAGAGGAGAGCAGGCAACAACAGATGCTAGTTAGAGAGAGGTTGAAAATGGAGGCAATGGCCTTTGAAACTAGTCCCTCAATAATATGAAAATAGTGAGTGTTGAGTGTCAATAAACCAACTACAAATAGTTTTTATGATTAATTTTGACGTCACTGTTACTAAATTCCTGCAAACACAAATGCCTGACTAAATTAATATTCTGTACCCTCTCAGGTATCATCTGTTGTTATTACATGTCCACCACACTCATATTTCACCAACCCCCAGATAATATCTCCTGGCATTCATCAAACACAATACGGCCATTTTATAAGCAATTTACAAATATGTCCCTCAAATGTCTAGAGCAAGCCGATTTAGAGAACTTTTTACACTGTTTTATGGTTGACTTGTTGTACCACATTCATATCAACATCTTTGGGATGCTCTCTTTTTGTTTACATTCTTCTACAGCCGTTTCTGAAACACGAAGCACTGAGCACAACTTATAATCATGCAGGAATTTATTTGTGGCTATATAGAACTAACATTTTTCTCTTTAGTTTATAAGTGTAGATGGTGTTAATTGCAGCAAGTATTTAGCAAGTTAAAGAATACAACCATAGGACAGGTTTAGTTGTTTCTTAAAATATCATTTTCTGACACTGTTGGTCCATTAAATCAATTCCTACCTTTACCATATAGTAAAATGTTAAAATATTAGGCTTTTTGCTTCATTAGTTTCAGGGTCAATGGCAGCATGAAATGTATTGTGGAAATCAGCAGAACAGATCTATTTCTTTTAGGGTTGGGCATTGATTAAATTTACAATATAGGGAATAAAGTATATATGGAGTACTTGAGTACATTGTGCAGAAACAATAACGTAGAAGGTCATGTGGGTGACACTAGTCATCCAAAGGTACACAGGAGAAAGAAACTTCATCTACACACAGTGCAAAAGTAACTATAAAAGTAAAACAAAGAAATGTTGCCTTTTATGCATTACTGGGAAGTTACATGTACCCACACACATGTAAGTTTGTCCTGAGGACTACAGGAATAAAAGAAAATACTCTGGATGACTGCTTGCCACCCATGCGAGTATCAAAGGGTTAATAAAACCTTTCTCACAAGTAGAGAGATCAAAACAATATGCTAACTGAAGAAAGAAGTAAGGGAGGAAACAAGGGTACAATGCTTCCATATGAAACTACAAATTATTGATTAATGTGCAAGCGGAAGAGGAGAAAAGTTGACTTAAGTGATAGTGGGACAGCAGAACAAACAAATGCCACAAAGTGGAAGATCGGCACACAGATATCAGCAGCAAACAAAATTGACATGGAAAAAATTGCAACAAATCAAGCAATAATACTGGAATATTATCCTGATAATATACTGATAATTCACTACAATAAAGCCAATGGTATAAATGAATGGTTTTGCTTCATTATGAGAGGGAATGACCAGAAGGAAGATACAAAGGGAGAACTGGTAACATATCTGGTTGAAGGAAAAGGGGAAACTCAGAAATGTCAGTGAAACCAAAACAAAAACCAGTTAGGTACCTAAGCAAGACATTTAGTGTAAATAGCATGTAAGAAACACAAAAAGTAGCTAAGTAAAGAGGAGAAGAAAAATATAAATTGAAGTCTGGTAACACAGGGAACTAGAAAAGAATTGAGAAATAATCAGGGGAAAGTGACACAAAGGGATGTATTGTCAAAGGTGACTAGGCTTAACAGTAAAGGTAAGTATATGTAATTAAATTCTTAAAAGACATCTATAATACTGACAAGAAACATAGAATGCTTTACATTTACTACTCCTGCAAATAGTGTATGGTCATTCAGTGAGGCCGTTAAGTCAAAACCAAGTGAATTACATGATTAAATATCCATAAATTAAATCAATATTGTCACGGTGGCAATAGTTACCTAATAAAAAGAAATTAAGTGCAAATCAACCCATTTTAGTACTACACAAATATAATTATTTGTAACAGAAACTTCACTTATCTTTAAAGAAACTGCTGTAAATTTTCTTATTAATTGAGATCGCGATTTCGTGAATTTTCATTCGCATCTTCAGTCAAAAACAATGTCAACATTATGATCACTAGAGGTCACTACATTTTTCACATAATTATTAGCCCATTTTAGTGTTTTTGTCATTTGTTGCAAGATGAGCAAGAAATGGAAAGTTCAAGGACAGCCGCTGGTGCTATGAGTCAGAGGTAGCCTATTTGTTGTCCTGCACTGTTTTTCCAGACCATTTAATTCCAGCAGATTTTAAAGTTTTGATTTCAACAATGTCGCATTCCATCAATTTGAGAGATTTTGATTTCTCAAACGTACTTCCTGCGACCCTCTGACTATAAAAGGGGAGTGCAAAAGCCACCTGAGTTCAGTTCAGAGTCAGGCAGAGTGAATTTGCTAGTTATAGCTTGACCAGTGAGTATCAGAGTTGTTGTGAAGTGTAAAAGCGAGTAATGGCCTGTGAGCAGTAAATATTGAGAAATTCAAGTAGCAGAAGTTGGTACAGCGAGACAGAGAGACAGAGAGGAACATTAGACTGATGTGCTGTAAATTGGCATTGGGCTAACGATTCTAATGACAAATAAGGTGATTTTGGTGCCACTTCACGTTGCCATTTTGTCAAAATATATATCTTCTGAAACTTTCAGTAATACACAAATGTATTTCATATTCACTCTCTGTAAATTGATTCAGAACAGTCTGTTTTGTATTGAATCACTTAAAATTAATTTTAACACATATATCTTATCAATGCCTGCCTCAGCAGTGTAGCTGATAGGGCGTCTGCCTCATTTTCAAGGGGTCCCTAGTTCGACTCTCAGTCAAGGTGAGTTACCTGGATAAGGTTTTTTCCAGGATTTTCCCTTATCCTGAAAGACAAATGTCAGGCAACGCTAAGTTCTATGGAACCTGGGCTCATTTGAGCATCATTTTACTCCTTCCACTTATCCTCTGATATGACTAGATGTGTAATGATAGTGAAACTTGTGTTGTCCCAGAAAATATAATAAGTAATAGGTAAAGAGTTATAATGGATAAAAACTTAAGAGTAGTAATATATGTAGAAAATGACATATGATCGGTGATCAATCTATGAGGATAATAAAACTAATTTTCTTTCTCTATCAGAAATTTTATTTTACAGTTTTCACAAACATAACTTATTTGTATAGTGTTTCACTACCAAATTATAGTAAATGTTACTTACTTCTGGCAATAGCTGAAATATAGAAGTAGCTGTAAGACACCCAAGAGCCAGTCCAATAAGAACTTTCATTACTTGTGTGTATAACACAGAGTTCATGATAGGCCATAAAAAGCCACCAGTCAAACCAGAGAGACTGATAAAGGCAACAGAAGCTAGGGCACATCCCCATACTGCAAAGGAAAGATTATATTACATTTATTTATTTACATTGCATGTAGCTGAACCAAATATTAGAAATTTGAATTTGTATCAGTATACATTCCTGCTCTTATTAGCACTTTCATGGCTAAAATCTTAACAAAGCATTTTTTATTTGTCCATTATACGGTTTACTACTAACATACACAAAATTATTATCATGGCCTTCTAGTTTTAAAATATGTAATACTATTAGTTTAATTGTCAATATGTGTCACTTTTGACATTTTAGTTTCAAATTCAGTTTTAGGGTTTTGAGACAAATGCATTGTCTCAGAATTGAGGCTACCAATTTGATTCCATTGTTTAACTCATTTTATCCATTTGTCTGTGTTGGAACATATAGAGTTTGTAAGTTAATTCCTAAATACATTTATTTGAGTTCTGAGCTCCTTGTAATAGAAATATGTGTCACAAAATTCACAATTAAAGGTCCTGAAAAGGACGAAACCCATAATCTAACCACAGCAAGGCAACTGAACATACTGTTGAGGGGCGCACTTGCAAATGAAGTTGAAATATTTCTGTATAAAGGTGCAGAGCAGGACAAGAATGACTGCATGGAGTGGCAGGATGTCAAATATAACAAACATTTTATTTGCTTGAAGATAGCCATGGTGTGCTATGGGAATCAAGATCATAGCCTCCGTGGCTGGGGCATTGACAACTTTAAAAATATATACATATTGAAAATACCAACATTGTGCAAGAAAACTAGAAGTACTGATATGCATAAGAAAATTAGGGGTGTTGAAAGAGAATTTCAACATTTTATATGGACACATGGTATAAATTTGTAATATCTTGATAGTCCTTATTAAATTAGTTTTCTTGAAGCAATGTTTTTCTAAAATGAAAACTTGAGAATTTATAGGCGAATGCAATTTCATTTAACATATCTAATCAAAACAAGCACATAACCTTATTAATCGATTTAAAAGTTATCACCAATACTGCAGAAGTCTTCTTTAAGCTGTATAATTATACGAAAGCACTAAAATAACTTACACAATGCTTCAAGGATTTATGATGCACCTTTAAGTGAGCGATGATAATGATGATTATGATAAAGGTGATCGTTAGCCATCTGTATATTTCAGAGCTGTGCAGTTAGTAACAGCCTCCTAAGCTATGTCATTGTATTTTTAAGTTAAGTTTAATACCAGCTATTTTCATGTCCTTTAAAATACTACAAAAGAGAGAAATACTAATAGGAACACTAACAAATGGAGTTTTTTGCATTCCTTTCTTGATACAATTTTAAATATATCTACTTCCTTAGGGACAAAATTGACATACTTCTAGACTAAAGGACAACTTTTCAAAGAAACCAGATTGCTTTACCATATATACATAAAATAAAATAAATAAAGTTTGCATTGCTAAAATACCTTGAGAAGGAGATGGCCTTTCATACTCAATTGATATGATGTCATCACTCTCTGGAACATTATACACAATCCAGGAGCATGATTTATTGTTATTGTCTGAATTTCCAATCCACGTTCTTTTAAGAATGCTACACTGAAAGAGAAAAAAATATTGTCTACAATGTTTGAAAGTCAGAGTTGCATGTCACACTATGTTGTGAAAACAATTCACTTAAATTGCCAGATATGTGCAGCAAATTTTGGGAGACTGAAATGGTTTTATTTTGGAAAAGAATTGTTTTTGATTTTTTAATATGTTTTACTTGTTTATAATCTTGTCATTTGGAAGGATCATATCAGCGCCAATGATAAGCTGGTATGATCCATATCCATTTTTCATCCTATATCAATTCTTTTATAGTAAATAAATTAATTTGGATCAGTCACTTTTAAGCATACCTAAATGCTATCTATCTAAGATATGTTTGAACCAGGACCATAGGATAGTAGACTGGTGTCTAACCAATTAACCACTCAGGAAGTGGTCCTGAGTGTCTAAATAACAAAATCACTGTTACGTGTAAAATGACCAGATAGCACATATTTTACTTTAAATTTGTTGAGTCTTTCTTCATTTTAGTTTAACAGCATCTTAATTCTGAACACATTTGATCATTGTGTTTACCTGATATTTATTAGAATCGTTTATAGTAATAACAGACAACATAACATATGCTGTTGATAAACTACCAGTCATTAAAACTAAGGTGACTACATATCTATTTTTATATCCAATTTAAATTTTTCCACTGATTACCAATTGGAGACTGCAATAATGTGAAATCTGCAATAGTAGCTTTAGGTAATGCAGGAAGATATTGTTTAATTAAATTGGAACTCAGAAATTTCAAGACAGATATTTTAATAATGCTGTCCCACAAAGATTGCTTCAGTGGAATAAGTGAAAAGCCAATAAATATCCACAATTAAACCTTTAACCAGTGTTATATATCAGGTTAAGCTCCATTATGTCACATCCATCATTAAGAGATACTTGCTTGACTGAATAAAGGTAGCTAGTTGGAGCTTAAATATGCTTACAAAACCACAAATATAAATTTGCAGTACATGGGTAAATTAGCTTTTGGGGGCTGACCTATGATCTACTAGATTAAAGATTGGAGATGGTAGTAAGAAACTATGAAATGTGGGACGCATTCAGAATTGAAACAGTAGCGGCAGAAGAAATACTTTGGTGAAATTTTCTTTCTATATAAAAAGGTAATGAAGCATTCAAGCGTTACTATTAAAATTTTTGCTAGTCATATAATTATGAAAAACATTATGGTCTTTTCGATAAGTGATTGATAGTTTGGAATTAAATTACCATATTTAAGCAATGCTCCCTATTAATGTTGTATAATGTTTACCATATCATCTATATACTAATTGGGGTATAAACTCTTCATTCTTTCCAATGTTACATTTATCCTATTAATGATGCATTATCTAAGAGACAGTGGCATGGTGTGGGTGAGTCATAAGTGTTGCCGGTTGCTTTAGACCTAATCTGGGGTGTGATTTAGTTTTTAATGTTTTAAGATTAAGAGTTGTCTTTCTGTTGAAATTATATCACCAAAAGAACGCAAACTCAAGGACCAATTTAAAAGGTTTTTGATCACACAATCACAGTCTCTTTTACCCGCAAACTCTGATGCCATTTTTCTTGTTGTAGTTTCAACATTAAGTCATTCACCCTAATACTGGAGAATTAACTCTAAAACTCAAGGTTTGCCTTTTCACTGCACTGGCAATAATCACGCTGTAAACAAGTTACTAAAGCCTCGCTGGGTCACAGACATGTCACATGAGTCTGAAAGCTCCAAGTTTGCCGATGAGTACCACTGGCAAAATAATGAGGTATTTAAAACTGGAGAATGCTAGATGATCGGTCTAAGGAGATCTATCACTAACCGGTTACAAATGTACAAAAGTTATGTATAATTTGGATACACTTTCTTCAATTTATTAGCTGTTGCTGGTGGCAACAGAAGCTAAATTAGTGCCACACAACTGCTAAGAGACCTATTTCAGATAATTAGCTGAATACTTTTGTGTATGTTCTTAATCATTTATGCAGTTAATTAATGAAAAGGTTATAACCATTTTATTACCAGAAGTAAGGGAATGATTTCTTTAATGTAATATGTAAAATGTTGTTGAAAATCAAAAACATTTCAAATTTAGAAAACTGATATCTGATGTATAATCAGGAATCATTTCCCTCTGCACAGTTCTCCAGTATTTCCAGCAAAACTTCCAAAGGGGGAAAAGAACATACACACACAAACTAATATTTTAT
Organism: Mantis religiosa; assembly: GCA_030765055.1. Taxonomy (NCBI): domain Eukaryota; kingdom Metazoa; phylum Arthropoda; class Insecta; order Mantodea; family Mantidae; genus Mantis; species Mantis religiosa. The sequence continues at coordinate 164,968,022 of CM060948.1, read as the reverse complement.
TTTAATTTTAAATTTTAATTTTGATATTTACAATATGAATGAGCCTAAAGTTCTATAAAGGACATATACACCATTATTTTTAATAATGTTTAGCATTTAAGCAAAATGAGCTTACGATTTTAAATATTCACAAGCAGTCAAGGCTTGAAACTGCAACAAATCACAAAATCACGTTTATACCCCCCTTAAAGTGCAGAGGTCCAAATAAATGTTTCCTTGCTCTTTACAAGCTTTAATGTGAATATTATGAAATTTAGCGATGTATCACATTTCTGTAATACTCACTGTGCACACCTTCTGATCAACTTTATCTATTACTTTGTGCATATAACGAAGATATATATATATATATAGATTTCTGCAAAGATGTGCATAATAAAATAAAGTTACCTAAACAGATTACCAATACTTTACTACATAGAGAAATTCATAAATAATTATTGGCCAAAAAGATGTTACAAATAATAGCATTTTATTACATGACACCCCGACTCATAAGTAACATCCTACATCACATCATCGTCCACTGAAATATTATTATTTGTTGATGAAACTTTATAATACATATGTTTACAAATAAATAAATGAACTGAAATAAAATGCAAAGAATAGAAGAAGTCCTTCACCAAAGTGTATGACAGTATATATGAGGTTATAAACATTATATGTAGATCTTCCTTTTGTTTGAAATATTGCCTCTATTAACTCATAAATAATAAATTGCTCTTATTTAAGATCACATATAGAATATTGCTGTGTAAATTGTAGTCATAATGAACACTATATTAATCTAGATGTAAGAAGAATAACTATACATTTGTATCTACATTTGTATTCTAATAATATTAATATTTTATAAATGTATATTTTTAAATTGTATCATGTTTTCACTAAGGCTGTTATTAGTTATGGGAATCTGGAATTTAGTTCAGCATGGTCAATGGTATGGAAACAGGCAGAGGGTGTAACACAGATATTAAGGGGTCAGCACCTTGATATAAATCAGATGTCAGAAGCAAATCATAGCCATATTAAGTAAGTTTTGAAGGGACGAACTACAAGCATGTTGTAATCCTTATAGTTTCAGTGTCAAGAGAAGAGGGTGAATCAGGAACAAGTATTTCACATTTTTAAATTTTCTATGTAAGATAATAACTGAGCAAAGCCTGTAAAATATGGTAGTTGCTTCCAGTTTTGATTTCAGTGAAAATTCAGTATAGGAATTTATGGATGAATTTCAAAGTGTCCTGTGCTATAAAGGAAATGTAATATATCATTGTATTTATTGAATGTAATGTTATCTCCATAAACAAATGTTTGTCACATTTTCTTGTATTATGTGATATGTTTGTTCATGACTCTTTTAAATCTAAATTCCGTTCCTTTTTTAATCTTGCACATGATTAGGCACTGTGTTCAAGTATATTGGTGATGAGTAGTTGTATAATATTGTGTTTAGTAGCAGTGATTGTTTTTCTCTTTCAGTCAAATGTTATAGGTGTTATATATTTGGTGATAGTTATCTTTAAAAGAATATCATGTTTTGATAGCGGTGGTTGTTAAAATGATTTATGTTGATTTGATGAGGTTGTTTTTTTTATGTGTTCAGTGTTAAGCGCTACTCAGTGGCAAGACAAATCAGCAAAAAAAAAAAAAAAAAAAAAAAAACAATATAACAAAATAAATTTTTGGAAGATTATATTGCATAATTCTATCATATATTATTTATCTTAATCCAAGGGCAGGCATGCTGGGGTGTAAAGCACCCCAATCTTGCAGTTTTGCATGTGGCAACACATTGATTTTATAGTCCCTTAACCTTACTATCCATTCAATGTTCTTTTAACTGTATGTTGATGCAGTCATATCCTATTTTGCAAGTGAGCACGATTGTTTATAATCATGTTTGTTCAGCATTGTCAAGCGGGGGTATGAAGTTCCCCATGCATCTGTCCACGTAAGTAACCTCATCTTACCAACTTGGTGTCATAATTATAAACATGTTAGAGTGTATGCGTGCATGCAATAGTATTAGTAGCTATTATACTTTTTGCATAGGAAAATAGCTACCGAAGAAATGTTGAAGATATTCAAAGAACTGCCAGAAGTTGACCTAAGAGACAGTGGCATATCAAGCGAAGAGATAGTAATTGAATAAAAAGCGACCACAACACTGATTCTGAACAAAGTGATGTAGTGGAGTCTGTGTCTCTTATTTCTGACAACTGTTTTTCTGGGAAAGATAGGTATTTCTAAAGGAGAAAAATGGATTTTTCAAAGGGTGGTAAAATAAGGAGGAGGAACATAGTAAAAAATTTTCCTGGAACTTGAATTTCTGTAAGAATTCCTGGAGATGAACTCTTACCTTTTCATGCTACGGTCAATTTGACATAATTATCTTAAAGATATGACATAGGCTGTTAATTTCCGTCACAGACCATTATCCAGTTCTTTTATATCTGCTTTTATATCAGTAAACTGTTACTCATGTGTTCCATTTACACAGCAGTGTAATGATTTTGTTCAGATTGCATTCAAATGCAGTGTGCATGGAAATGGTTTGCAACAATGCTTGCAAAATTTAACAGCATGTTCATAAAGGAAATAGACCTGAAATATAAGTATCTTTACATTTTGGTGTATCAATATAATTAAAATACTGCAAAATGAATGTGGGGCATGGACTACCCTGCACGCCCCCTCCTGTTAAGAAAGTTAGCATTCCTGCTCTTGGGTTAAGAGATGTAGGGGCTCAATCTAAAGCACATATAATTTAATATTCACTGTATGAGGAACAAGCATGAATATATATCATGAGCATGTGAAGATTAAAATTCGGTTTATTAGGTGAATACTTATACTTCTCATACTTAGTTGCAATTAAAAAAACACACTAGCAAATAAGAGCCTTAATGAACCACACAAAGTTATTACATATCTTATTTTGGAACCACTTCTAATTTTAAGCGTTGATGAAGGAAACTAGGATACATTTTTAAGCACAATATAGTAATGTGTTGGTTGAAATTACTTCATTACCACTTAACTCCTTAATAGTCCATGCCTGACTGGAGAAGCATGCTCAAATGCTGAGTATTTTAATTTCAAGACAAACAAGACAGTGAACTCAGTAATAATTTATAAACATTTTTATGACAGAAGTAAAGCAAATAATAAATTTATATTCATAAATTGAACCATATATTGGAGCTGGCAGGAACAAGGATTACCTAAGGCTATGTCAGAATTAATATTTTCTATAAGGATATATAATTTTAAAATCTATTATAACCATGCAAGGATCTGCCATTCCTAGTATAAAGAAATTTGAAAACTGCAAAACTAATAACATATGCAAAACCATTTTTCTAACGAAGCTTCCATTTGAGGTATTTTTCAATTTTTAATGATGACTGTGCAGTGTATTTTATGGTTGTCTCCTGCTACAGCTTATCCAGCAGGAGGTCCATGTTCCATTACCGGTGTTGGCATAGGGGTATTCACCCACTGGGATACTTGGTCCATAGTGCACTCAGTCTCATCCCTGTAGTGACCCCTGGTGGCAAACACAAATACTAGCCAGTAGTGAGTGCAGCACTGACCAATAATACTCTCAGTACTGTAACCTTGTGGCAAACAGAGGTAGGGGACAAACTGATCAGGAGGTAGGAGAGAGCTGTTGCACCATGCAGTTAGTAACAAAATTCATTTAAACTATGTAGCAACTACAGCAACAAGTAAACAAAACCTGTCTAACGCCCAAGAAATTCCACCAGGAAGCTGCTATACCTCCAAAATGTTGATATTTATCACTTTTAAGCATGTATTTTATGTAGGTATACCTCTATTTAAAGTAATTTTAATATAAAACAATTACTAACTTGTATATCTGTAATACAGAGAGTATTGGTATTCACATCATCTCCTTCCTGAGTGCATGTTGAGATATTCAACTGATGTGTTGACTCTAGCTCTGCAATGATGTCCAGTGAGTTTGCACTGTTAAGACATAAAAATAGAGTTGCCAGCACCAAAGCATTTGCCATTGTGAGTGGTGAAAGCTGTGATATTTTCTTTTAAGCCACTTTCACTTGTGCTGTGAATGTTTTTCTCTGATAAAAATAAAAAACCAGTTTACTAATTGATTATCAAACATGTATACAGAAGTTTTCCTTTCCACAGACCACCTACACTTATAAATCTTATTCATTAAATGTAAAACCTTTTACACTGTGCCTAAAGAGGTGTTCACTTAGTGATTCCATTAACACTAGTCACTGTGATATGAAAGTGCAAATCACTAAGCTTTGCTTTAATGGGAACTTTGTAACTCTTTGTTAAATTAAGTCAACACTGCTTATCATATACAGAAGTACCATCACCTACAGCTATACATATGTATTCATTACTGTTGTTTAAAGGCTTTTAGAGAAATATATGAGCGTAGTTTCTTACATAAAGATTTTTTCAACTTATACTAACAAGTTTTATACAGGCTAAAAGTACACCTTCAAGTGTTTAAATCTCATGCTTTCGATTTTTGAATATTAACTCTAAACAAATTTTCAGCTTAATGCTTATATGAGATGAACAAGAGAAAGCTAAATTAATGTCTGCAAAAAAATTTATGTTGTGTATTCAAGCAGTTTAGTATTCATGCATTTATAATCACTAAAGTGTTTTAACAACACAAATTCTTCAGTTTTTAGGGTAACAGAATACTATGTGCGACAGAAGCTGTGACTTGAAGTCAAATGAATACCTAGATTTTGCTTTTGTTTCTAAAAATCATTAAAGTCTATGTTTTCATATGTGTGCTTTAAGTGCCCAAATTAATTTTATAACCTAAAAAATGTTATTCATTTCATTCAAATATTAAACTTTGAAAATACTTTTGAAAGGGTCTTTAGAATGCAAATCTATCAACCGAAATTTCAATGACCAATAGATTTAAATGTCATATACAATATTATATTTAGGAACCAAATTTGGATGACCTAAAGATGTTTGAAGTATGTCATTAAATGGACTTAAAGTTGTTCGAAATTGTCATAATAATTAAAAAAGGAGAGTTAAAACTAAGGTTTACTTAATTTATTAAGACTGTTTTTTTTTATTTATGTCCTCCAACGTTAAGTCATATCGGACAATGAATGGAATGGGTGAAATGATGCTCAAATGAGCCCAGGGTCCATAGACCTTTGAAATACCCGAAATTTGTATTTCAGGATAAGGGAAAATCCCAGAAAAACCTTTTCCAGGTAACTCACTTTGACCGAGTATCGAACTCGGGACCTCTTGAAAGTGAGGCAGACACGCTATCACTGCTCTACTGAGGAGGGTATAAGACTGATGAACAGAATGATAAAAACTAATATACATGGATATAACTGATAGAAAAAAGAAGTATACAAATAATGATCGGAGAATTTAGAAATTTAATTTAAAATATGTTTTGCCATAACTTATTTAGAGAATCTGAGAAAGGAAGTTAAGTAAAACATTTTGAAGCAGCCTTCAAATATATGGCAATAATTCTTTTGAATTTTCGGATTAGAAAATCCATTGCTAATATAGAATATTTCACAGCCACAATACAACTGCAAGGAAAACAGTAATCTGAAACTGCTGTACTTATTTGACAAGGGGAAATTTGGAATTGAATTTTACCAAATTTTACACTGTTTATAAAGTGGTTCAAAATGAAGTTTAGAACTCTGGGGGTAACTTTGTAAAATGTTATGGTCAAATTAAAATTCTAAATGGGTCTTAAAATTTAAGAACCTTCATCCTTTAGACTTCTGTACCCCTAAAATTACAATGTTTCCAGGTCACTATGCATTTATTTATTATTTTTAGAAAATGTTGTGTTCATTCTCAGGAAAGTTGTTGCTTTGTATTAAGAGACTGTAAGTAGGTATACCAAAATTGTTTCATATGTCATATATGGCTACTATAATAACACAATTAGATGCCTAAAATAAGTTTTATTTTATAGCATGGGCTGCAAACTTGAAATTCACTTTTTGAAATTTACATTTTTCGTCTTTAAGAGAACATTTTCTTGAAGGTTTTGTAGTGGAAAGGTAATACAATTTTTCACAATCCTTTTTCTTTTAGTAATGAAAGGGTCCACCTAAGCCTTATATTTTGATATGTTTCCTAAAGTTCAGTATTCAACACCAAAGTCATTAGGAGTCTTGCTCTCCAGTCTTGCTCTCCTGCTAGATGGTGTTTGTCCACATTCTCTTCTCTGCCATTGCATTAGATTTATTTTAAGGATATTGATCTCATGCAGGATCTTTGAAGTACTGGAGAGCTGAGGAATGTTTCTTATGGATGTGTCATAGAAATCTGATTATAGGACCATCACTCCAGTTTTTTTTTGTCTCTCCCAAGATTCATCTCCACATAGATGGACCATTTTGTAACATCCAGGCTACACTGCTGACTAAATCAGACAGAGATTGTCTACTTCATACCCCTGTTTCTATATGTAGCTTTATGGTACTCGTCCTGAAGTTACGAGTAATAACTACTTAAAAATTAATAGTGGCTATTCATATTCCTTTAAAACAGAAATAAATATTTAATGAACAAAAATATGGTTGTAGATATGTACTGCGTAAAGTGTAGACAAAATATGTGCAAATATCAGTTTCATATCAATAATAATTATTACAAAAAATGTGCCTGGTCTTCAGTAACCTCACATTAGGTTATTCCAGTTTATAGCTCAGAAGCAAGCAGAAAGAAAATATGATCAAAGAGTATGGGAGATTATTCTAAATGACTCTACAATGTTTCCTGTTGTTTGCTAAATGCCTCTGTTGTTTATGGTATACTTAATATTTGCTTCCATTTGTTCCTACATCGCTCCTTAATTCCACTGTGTTCTCTAGATTACAAACAAGTCATTGTGAATAAAGAGAACTTAGTCTATGACATAATACAAGGACAAGGATAATAGCAACCATTAACACTCAAAATATAAAACTTGCTTCTAGGCTGGGATATAACATTAGAGTAATTATAGTTACTTCCCTGACAATAGCCACATCCTCACCTGCAAGAAACATTATCCTTTAAATAGAAATGATTTTTACCATAGAAAGTAACTAAAGAATATAGAAAGTTGTTCTTATTTTTCATTTGAATGGCAAAGTGTCAGTGTTCTTATCTACAATGTATTACTGATATATTAAGTATCTCAGTAATATACCATCCTTTCATACAGAATGGAAATGCAGGAAAATGACTGAAAAAAGATATAAAGTGGAGGACAAGTACAAAATAATAACATACAATTAAAAATAAAGAAGTACAGAATTGCATGACAAAAATATGACATATTAAATACCTATTATATTTTTATAACCTGGGACCCATGATAAGGAATCATGCATCTATTGACAACTAAAAGATGGCATGTTGTCAGTATTCAGACTCAGCTATAATAAGTTACCATTTTTAAATTTTCATACATAGATGTATGCATAGTATGCAATAAGTGGTATGGAAACAAGGAGACAGAATATAATAGATATAAATCTGATGTGCACTGGTTAATTGGGCACTCTGTCCTAGTTGTTTGCTCTAAGATTTAAACTTAACCTTATAACATACCCAAAGGAATTAGTTTCCAAATGTAATGGTGTGGTATTTCTCATTCCTAAAATGTAAGAACAGCAACAGGTGGTATAAAAGCCTTTTAATAGAGTGCATTTCTACATTGTTGTTTAATATTGATAAGAATATCCACATACTATTTTAATATAAACACAATTTACCACATAAAGGACAAATTTGTACCAAGGAAAATTTTATGTGTTCAGTTGTAGCAACATTTTCCACCAACAATTGAATTTGTAGCAACATTTGCTGGAAATGAATCAGCTGATTTTCTTGCCAAAAAAGGTGCAACTTTAATTCAGAACAAAAGTAAAAGCTTACCCTTTACATCCATAAAAAGATTAATCAAAAGCAAATATAAAAACAAACAAAACCAATCAATATCTAACAAAGCCAAAGATAAAAAATGAAACATTTTAATTAAAAATCCAAAAATTATTCCAGAAATCCCACGTAAAGCTGCAGTAGCAAATTTTAGATTACTTATGGAACATGATTATTTGGCCAAACAGTTACACAGAATAGGAGTTTATACAAGTCCAAATTGTCCTCTGTGCAACAAAGAAGAGGAAATGACTGAAGAACATCTTTTAACCTAGGAAGTCCTACCTGTCGGACCCACTACACTGAAATATTGGAGAGCAAGAGAGCTAATGGCTTCATTGCCAAAGCCTAGCATTTGAAAACAACAACAACATTTTCCACCATACTTGTCTGATTATATTCATCCAATAATTTACCTTTTACTCTCATATTTTACTTTGCATTTTTTCATTCATTACAATAACAAAAATTTACAGAAGGAGGAAAATAAGGAACATTTTCTAGAAGATACTGTCAGAAGCTGGGTGGTATGTCCGAAGCCTCACACCGCTTCTAGAAATATAATGCAGGTATATTATGAAATATACTGAAAAATATGAACTCTTATGAAAATCTGTTGCATAATCTATAATTTTGCATTATACTTTACAAATAGACAAGTAAAAATATACTCATTATAATGATAGATGTGGTTATTATCATATTTCAAACCTGTACTAAAAGCAGTAGCATTAGAAACTGTGAACAATAGATACCCAGATGAAGAATGGTTACATATCTACACAGATCGATGTAACTTGGACAACAACTCAGGAGCAGGAATTAAGTGTGCGCTGCTCATATTCTATAAACCAGCAGGATACCACACAACAAATTTTGATGCAGAAGTAATTCATATTTTACTCCAACACCTTCTATACAGAATAGATAAATTCAAAAATGCTGCCATACTTTCTGATTCTAAAGCAGCATTATGTGCAATAAGTTCGTATAAAATGAAGTCAATCCAAATTAAAGAATGTCACAAAATGATCCAACAACTTCAAAAACTACAGAAATGAATTATATTACAGTGAATACCTGCACATTGTGGAATTGCTGGAAATGAATCAGCTGATTTCCTTGCCAAAAAAGGTGCAAATTTAATTCAGAACAAAAGTAACAACTTGCCCTTTACATCTATAAAAAGATTAACCAAAAGCAAATATAAAAACAAACAAAACCAATCAATATCTAACAAAGCCAAAGATAAAAAGTGAAACATTTAAATTAAAAATCCAGAAATTACTCCAGAAATACCACGTCAAGCTGCAGTAGCAAATTTTAGATTACGTACAGAACATGATTATTTGGCCAAATGCTTACACAGAATAGGAATTTATACAAGTCCAAATTGTCATCTGTGCAACAAAGAAGAGGAAATGACTAAAGAACATCTTTTAACCTGTGAAGTCCTACCTGCCGGACCCATTACACAGAAATATTACAGAGCAAGAGAGCTAATGGTTTCATTGTCAAAGCCTAGCATTTGAAAACAACAACTTATTATATATTTGTAGGACTAAATCGTTACACATTAGCAGTTATAGATACTCATAAGTGGTGAGATACTGGGACTCCAATATCTAAACTCCAAGAACCCTTAGAGCTCCATTCTTTCTTTCTTCCTTCCTTCCTTCCTTCCTTCCTTCCTTCCTTCCTTCCTTCCTTCCTTCCTTCCTTCCTTCCTTCTTTCCTTCTTTCCTTCCTTCATCACTCATTTCCTCCCTTTTCCCTCTTTTCTTTTCATCCTCTCCTCTCCTTCCTTCTGTCAGTCTAAAATAATTAAAGGATTAATTAACGTCTGTAATGTTAGCGCAATCTATAACTTTTGGGGGTTCCAAAGCTTAAATGATAAAATTATTATCTAGGTTGGTAACAGGTTACTTTGTTAGTCTTTAACCAACTAGTGTTCTGAGCAACCGAATGATAAACATGTGATGAGTACTTATCTGCACATACATAGATTATATGTGTAAGAGAACACAGACACTTCATTATCATGTGCATGCTTGATAAACAGAATTTGCAAACCTATTTGTTATTGTCACACAAGGAAAAAGGAGCACAGTGCTTTTTTTAAGATATCTTATTCAGAAGCAAATAGGTGTTTTGCCACTGATGATACAAACTATTTCTTTTTCAGCGCCTTTATCTCTCTGCGTGTAAATATTGACGATGGCGTGTGAAATAAGTCCAATATCAAGTAGGAGACGATAAATATGGCACGTAAGCACCTTTCGGATGATGTACAGCATTTGTCTCAAACAATCCTTCTTCCTCCTCGTAGGGAGCATTTAAGGTATACCAGAAATAGCTGACAAAATCGGAATAACGAACAAATATGTATAACCAAATTCTAGCTAACGCGTCCAATCTCCTATAAAAAGTCTGTAATGGATGCCTCGGATAGACAACGAGCAGTAGGTTGAGTGGTCTACTTCGCGATTGCTGCAGCAATTTCTACTGTATTATGCGGGAAATCCTAGGATGAATTGCAAAGAAGATTCGAACTGCTCTGCACACTATATGACCTCCTTAATTTAACTGCTCACGTACCCCGTCAACACTGGAGGCGTTACATCTGCATTTGTTGGGCAAATTCTGTTCATGCCGCAATTTTTGTCAGGTGATTATTGGTAAACATGAATTTTCATGTGGCCCCAAATAATATAGTTCAGAGTATTCGGGATCTCTCTTGCAGCGTGTGCCCCGTTCCATCGACCACGATAAGTCGTAGGTATGTGGTATCACCCCTACTGACTTATTATTTTTTAAATTTACGTGCTCCAATGCTAAGACATATCGGACGATGAATAAAGGGGGTGAAATTATGCTCAAAATAGCCCAGGGTCCATAGAGATATATGGGATGGTCATTTTGTTCAACGAGTATGTCTTGATGGATGTCTGGTAGCACAGGCCGAATATTCGGAAAAATTTGGCCATAAGCTACTCGTACTTTTCTGCCAGTACCTTGATATTATCCAACAACAAAGAGCATTATTTCCCTATCGTATACGCTCCATAATAACACGAATGAAGAACTAATAGCATGGGGAGCGGGTCCCATAATCTTCTGACCACCAGAAGGGGAACTGGAGAAATGGTTTACGTAACCGTTTTCTACCGTTTATTTCATGATTGTGTATATCAGTAACATATAAAGTGTTTCTAAATAAATACGTAGTATCTATCACAGCAGTTACGTAGGCCTCACACTAATGAGCTTAGCTCTGCTTAATACTACGTAGACCTCTGAGGGTTGCTCTACCCTCTACAGGGGTAATGGGAGAGAGTAGCACATGGCAGCTCACAACGATGTCACAAATCTGCTATCTACTTTAAGTAATATGTTCCTCTTAAGAGAAGTGGCTGTAGGGAATGTGTTTTACACCAACAATTCTAAAGCTTTCTGAGAAATGATACGTCTAGGTATTCAACTTATCAAGCATAACTAGGAAACATACGCACTTATGCTAACAGTGCTGGGATATAAACTTTATTTTCCTTTGCTGGACGCAACACTATTATCACAATACTGCAAGCACGTGTGCATAGTAAGAAATAAATAATGTATTACTTAATAATCCGCGAGCAGTACTTTATATAGAATGTAGGAATTTTATTAAGTCAATTAATAATTAATGAAGATTATTAATTTTCAATCAGCAAAATGTTAAATATTTTAGTCTGATTTTCCATTGAAATAACATTTGTGTTTATTTTTATGCAATTATTTGTAACTTAAACACTAACCTGCAATGACTTAACGTTGCACGACATAGATTAAAAAAGTATATTAACTATGTAAGCGATATCAGATGACTAATGGATGTAAACAATTAGTGAACAAATACGGGGAATCTTGAGCTACCTGGTGCTCTTCCTAAGGAGCGAAGAAGAATCTAAGCGTCTTAGCTTGTTAACCCAAAGATTCGAATACATATCACACGTGACAGATGAACTTTGGATGTTATAGTAACTGGAAAACAGTTGAAGAGAATGTATCAACCAATTTATACAATCAATAATACTGGTAACTTTTTAAAGCTAACAAAATGCTTGTAATATCGAGTCCTTTAAATGACAAAGTTGGCCAGGTAAATCATATTTATGGAATTTTCTCTGAATAAGTTTTCAAATAAGAATGTAATTTTCCAGCTATTCAATAGTTTGATTTTACGCATTATCTTTACATACATTATACACTATAATTTTTATTTCACATATTAACTTATTTCAGACTATGTTACCTTTAGCCATTTATACAAATTCAAAAAATACAAAACAAGTTTTAGTCACGGCTTCATTTTCATTCCCTATAAATTTATTATTCTCAGTGTAGGTAAGATATTTTCCCTCCTGTCTCTGCTTAGAAGCAAATAATACTAAATTTACTCGACGCCTCACAGCAAAGTATGATGTGAATGGCTCTCATTTGGCTCCATTGTGATAAGATTCGATGACTGAAATAGAATAGGAGTTTTGACTGTCACATGTATGGATATGATTCAGAAAAACAGCACATTTCGTTAGAACATCATCACAAGTTCTTCATGTGCGAGTGTTTTCACAGTATTCAATACTCGTTTGTGTGATAAATAACAGTAGATAGATATTTATTTTAATTTCACAAGGAATAAATGTTTATACAATAACAATGTACCACTATTTATACTAACATCACTTTATACTCTTAAAATTATACTTCAAGTCTTCCCTGAGTTGTTGAACCTCCTAAGGCGCATAGACTTAAACGCTGTGGTTATTGAGCTACTGGACCCTGGTTACTATTTTTCCCTTTTTTTCTTTCTAGAGACTAAACTGCAATGTAGCAATGTCTATGTGCCTGAACAAGATTTCATAAATAAAGTTAGTGTAGTAAAGCGTAATTCTATGAAATGACAAACGTACTATGTTGAACTATTTATGGTGGTATTTTCAGTAAATGACAGTGAATGTGATTTATATTCTGATTCCTATTACCAGGTAGAGGAACTGAAGCACCGATTTATTCCAAAAACTCAAGTCATGCTATTCTATGATAGTAAGAAAGGACGGAACTAAGTAGGTTAATGGAGCGGAATGTCATTTAAGTTCCTTTTGTAGTTGTTGAAAGTTAGAAGTAGTCATATAGACGGCTATCCAATAACTAGATGGCAGAAGCACACGTGGGACGTAGTGGGCCCTTTGTGCTTCCAATGTGACTCCAAGGAGAAAGAGTAGTGAATGGGCGTATCGAGGGACGACCAGATCTGGACGACGATTTGCGCTAGCAATGCTGGATTCTCTGAGGATTCCAACATGGCCAGATCCTCTCGTTGGCTGGTGGTTACCTTAGTCACCAACAACCATATGCAGCAACATACCAACCACTGCCATCTGTCTTCTACATATAAAACAAATGAAATGAAATCCATAGCAGTTAGGAAACCACCCCAGCATTTGTCTATCATCCTGAGGAAACCATGAAAATATCCGTGGTCAGAGTGGCTGAATCGACTGTAATGGAACCTCCTCCTGAAAGCAAACTACACACGTTATCGCGAAGCCACCTCGCTCAATTTTTGTTATTGTACTATGATCCTTGCAGTGCTCACTGTTAGAGTCAACAGAGTAATTTACTTAGCTTTCCAGACGACCAGACGAGTAGTGGTGCCGAAATGTTTTATTTTCACATTACAATAATTTACGGACGCTCTTAACAAATATGCGTTGTCTCCAATGTCCACGGTATACGGTAGGCTCTTGCAACTGTTCTGGGTTGCTCTAGTAATCCACAGACCAGCTGCTTTCTGTTGCACTACTAGAAATGAGATTACCAATAAACATGACATAAGAAAAGCTTCTTCAAGCGTATTCTTTACTTACAACTAAACCATGCAATTCCATGCAGCTGCCTTTTGCTGGAACAGACAAGATAACAACCTAAAATGTAGTGTGTGTGTGTGTGTGTGTGTGTGTGTGTGTGTGTGTGTGTGTGTGTGTGTGTGTGTATTAATAAAGCATATCTTTGAATAAATATTTTGCTTTTTCTTTCTTTTCTTGTTCCATCAGATTTCAGCAGCAAAAAACGCATACTGTCTCTAAACTCTTTAACCTGGAACGAGGCAAGTCTCCAAGTCCGGGGGTCGCGTCGTGGTTCAGTGGTTAGACCGCTTGGCTCTCACCAAGGGGGCCCGGGTTCCATCCCAGGCGACCGCAAAGTGAGATTTGTGATGGACAACACGGCGCTGGGACGGGTTTTCTCCGGGATCTCCGGTTTCCCCCGCCATCTCATTCCACCGGTGTTCCATCTTCATCTCATGTATCATCAGTGTCATCGCCTGCGGTGCCATATGTAGTAAAAGCGGGCGTTAAACACTACACATTTCATTTCCAAGTCCGGGTCCTCAAGTGGGGATGGATGCACAAGACTGCAGAAGGGAGTCGGTATACCTGTTGCCTCGGGATCCGCTTTATCTCCTCTAACCTCACCCTTCTCTCGATGGTGAACCCGGGACAGAAGCACAAAAGATCTTCGAGTCGAGGTGCTAAGCCTCCCCCCCCCCCGCACCTGTTCATATGTCATGCTTAAGGTTAACATAGGGTCAAATGGGGCTTTAGGTGTAATGTAGCCAGTTAACAAGTGTGTACTTATACTCAGAGCAGAAGGTCCAAATTTCCGAAATTGTCATTCGTCCTTCAGGCTTAATGCAGGAATAAGTGAATGTGTCATGTCTGCCCGCCGATAGCCAGGTTATTTGGTCCTTGATGCAGCATATTAGAATTTATCACTGACTATGCGAAAGGAATATTTTCTGACCAGCAAGGTGCACTTCCGACTCACGTCTCGTGAGACCCAGTATCAGCTTGGCGGTTAGAAATTTTTCTCATACACATCACGTGTAACATGTTTTATCGTTGAAAACGAGTTCCCTCGCATAATCCAGATAATAGTTATCTTAGGAGCAATGGTATTTGTTTGGGTAATTATGTAAAAACATGGAAAATGGGCTGTCATTGATAAACTTCTTACTTTCGTTACTTCCGTTAAGAGGTGAAAAATGATAAAAATACTGAGCAAATGTTACGGATTCATTTGTTTTAGTTTTATTAGGTTTATAACTTTAGTCTACGTTTCCTGTATATATATTATGGACCAGTTGTGTAAATAGTAGCAAGTAGTGAGCATAAAAATGCACTACAGCACACCTACAGTGACTGTCATAATTTTTCGGACAAGGTGTCTGTACATGTGAAAAGAGCTTGTTTTTAAAGGAAAAGTTGGCAAACAATTCAAAATTACTGAAATATTAATTTCATGCACTTTATAGTTACTGGAGTAATGAAGTTGTGACCTGAAAATTATGTTAAAAATGCACAATATCTGTTAATTTGTTGAGATACGAAAATTAGATTGTCAATATTTTTCGGACAAGGGATGTTTGCCTACTCAAGAAAAGCTTTGCAAATTTTATGTGCTGTTTGGGGAAGTCCTAATCAGTGCCTTACTGTCACTCAAAGCATACGCAAACATTCAGGAGTGAAATGGGGTGCAGAGGAAGGAACAGTACATTTTACCAATGACAATTAGTAATATTCCATTATGAAAGGGGAAAACATATTGACAAAAGCAGATTTGTTGAACATGAAGAAAAGTACAGTTAACTATAACATCTGTCGATATAAATATCAAGATGGGATTACAAATTTGTCAAAGAGAGGTCGCCCGAAGGTCCTTAATAGGACAGCAGAGAGGGCAGTGATAAGCAAAGTGAAAAATAATCCACGTCTTCCTGCAACTGCTATTTCTGCTGAGGCCTGCGAATGCGTTTGGAAAGATGATCAACATAAGCACAATCCGGAGGGCGTTATACAGAGTACATTATCATGGGCAAACTGCAAGAGAAAAGCCCTATGTCAACAAAATTAATGGGATCAAGCGACAAATATTTGCTAAGGAGCAACTCAGCAAAGATATGGACTGGTGGAAAACAGTAATTCTCTGTGACTAGTCAAAATTTAACATTTCTCGTTCCGATGGACGAATTAAGTTTGAAGGCAGCCTATTAAACAATTTGAAGAAATAAATATGCAGTTGACAGTAAAACATGGAGGGGTAGATGTTATCGTTCGGGATTGTATTTGACTGAAGCAGTAGGTGAGGTAGTTATAGATAGATACGTGTATCACCACCCGTATCTTCAGATGTTATAAGATAATCTGAAGAAAAGTGCACAAAATATGGGAATAAGAAACTGTTTTGAATTTTATCAGGACAATGACCCAAAACATGCGGCCCATAATATACGGCTATGATTATTGCACAACTGTACTAAAGTTGTGAAGCTTCTCCCACAGAGTCCCTACCTCAATTCGATTGAGTATCTATGGGATATACTCGAAAAGAACGCACGAAAACTTGAAGTGATACGGAGGAAGGGAAGAATCACCACTTATTAATATTCCTAAATATCTAGTGATCTTTCTATTTGTTTTGTACTTATATCTTTTTCCGAATAATTTTTAATAGGAAATGTTGTATTGCTATAGTTACATTCATAAGTGTTATATTTTGTGCTTCATGAAATGAAAAGAAGTTTTACTTTTGTTACCTTTATGTGTAACTGTACAATCTGGAGTGAGCAAAATGGAATACAATTTTGTTGTTGTTAATCTTTTGATGTTAAATATATAACAGCTATAATTGTCCGAAAAGCTCTGACAGTCACGGTATAATGATCCACAGATGCACGCCAGGCTTCCAAACTGATGGCAGAATGAGCTGCGTAAGTACAGAGGTCGACATAAGTATTCGAACATCAACATATTTATTACTTATTTTAAAGCTAGGCAGAGTTAGCATACGTAAATACAACTAGTACAAAATAAACTCGAGTCTTCCATTAAACATATAAGTTCATAAATAGCAACTGAAACTAATTTGCACTACAAGGAGAAATAAAACGGTTACTTTACATCTAGACATAAGTATTCGAACAGAGAACAGCTAGCATTTAGTTATCATCCTCTTTATTTGAATTACTGCTGATAATCGTTTGGGCATTCTCTCTATGTGTTTTTTAGTGATTGCAGACTCCATATTTCTCCACTCTGTCTGAAGAAGTTCTTTCAGATGGTCCTTGCTTTTGATATGATGCTTCCTCAGACGCTCCTCGAGGTCCTTCCAGATGTTCTCTATAGGATTTTAATTTGGAGATTGGGACAATGTCTTCAAAGTGTGAGGAGTGTTGTACACAATCCAAAGCTTTACAATTTCAGCAGTATGCTTCGGATCATTGTCCTGCTGGAAGTAATAATCATTACCTAATCCAAGCTTCTCTGCACTCCTTTTAAGATTGTTTTCAAGAATCCTCTTGTATTCAAATTTGTCCATGATCCCATCTATGAACACCAGTTCCCCAAAGCCGGATGAAGCTACACAGGCCCATACCATCACACTACTGCCACCATGTTTCACTGTAGCTGCCATGTTCTTAGGTTCCCATTCTGTATTTGGCAGACCCCACACTTTAAGAGGTTCATAACTCTTGTATAAGCAGAATTTTGTTTCGTTCGACCAGAAACTTATCCCAGAATTGTGTTGGTTTCACCACATACTGTTTAAAAAATTCTATACGCTTTTTCTTATTCACCTTATTAACATATGGTTTCTTACTAGGCACGTGGAAACTTACCCAGTACTATTTAAAACCTGTTCAACTGTTCTGGTGTGAACCACAGTGCCAGAATATTGCTCAAGGCATCCTCTAATCTCAGATGCAATGTCTCTCGGATTCTGATTCACCATTTTTATTATTTTCTTGCTGTCTCTGGTAGTGAGTTTAGAAGGAGCGCCATTTCTAGGGTTATGTACAACAGTATTTGTCTGTTTGAAGCGTTGAATTATGCAGAACACTGTAGTTTAGCTTCTGTTAACAGTTTTGGCAATTTCAGAGAGAGATTTGTTTTTTTTTTTGTACATATTTATCACGATATTCCTCTCTGCCACCGTTCTTCTTACCTTTAAGTCCCATATTACCTGTGAGTTCACAATCGGCTGAATAATTTCGAGCACACTGTCTCGAGGCATAGCATAAACACAACTACTATGTTGTAGGAGCGCGTAGGGTACGTCCAACCACCTTTCTCTCTGTTCGATTGGGTACGTTCGAATACTTCTGTCCTCCAATAAGAGGGGCAGTAAAATAAATAGAGTACAGATTGTGTAATAAATACATGCAGAGTGGTATTTTAAATATTGTTTCCGAGACACAAAAGGTTCAGGTTTACATGTTCAACAATTCAACCCTGCCAAATAAATATTACAGTATTTATAGTACGTGCAATGTTACATGTTATATTATTAGAATACTTCTGTCGGCCTCTGTAAGCCTTTCCCAGCGACTTTTAATTATGCTCATAAAACAGAAGGTTAGCTATTAGATTATTGAACACTTTCCCCATTGATTAAAATTACAGACATTTTATTAACTGCCTCTGCGGATTTGTATTCTCAACCTTCTGAAGTCTAAGTAGAGTTCTGTGATACCGGTCATATTATATTGTCCATAAGAGTTAAAACTACATGCTATATATAACGCAAATATTTTGTATTGCTCAATTTTTCTATTATGTTCTGTCCCTCTACAAAGTATGTTTATTGGAGATAAGTAACTGTAACGTGTTCAGGGATGCCCCTCATCCTTCGCATGCTACTCAGAAAGTAGTTTAATAAGAAAGTACTTGTGTGTAAACACATGTATAAAATTACAGGAATTTCTACATATTTAAACTCACCGCACCTTTTGGCAGTAGATATTGTTATATTCAATGTTTCTCAATTTACACATAGTTCTCTTTATTAGTCGTGTTTGCAATTTTAATAATATAGCATGTTTATGTTATAAAATCAAATATATCGAAATGAAAACTCCTCCAACCAGGTTATATAGGTGGTGACGAATTCGCCCGTTTTTGACTTATCGATATATGAGGAGTAACGATCTGCTGTCTATAGTGGGTAATTAATAGCGTCCTGGTATCCGTGACTTTGCATCTTTTTCCTAACGTTGTAGGCCAATGCTATGTAGGAAGTATAGGATTTATAGGGCTCACTTTTTCTGAAATTTTAGACATTTTTATATTATGGAATATATTAGTACGTTATGTCATTTTTAAAAAACAGTTTTTTATAGTTTTTCGCGAGTTTTTTTTTTTTCATTATGCTTATATTTGTTGAATACATTTTAAAACTTCCTAATCTGCTGGTTCTCGGAAATCTAATGGAATGTGGTTCCTATATTCATATTTTGTAAAATATTTGCACTCGTCATTTATAAATTAATACGTCCAACTAAACGGTTTATGTCTACTATAAGACAAACTTTTCCTCAAAATAAAGTGGAGTGAATTTACCTCGTACCTTTCAGGGTCGAACCACCCTACTCATAGACTGCAGTCTTCTTAAAGTAAAACCTAGTGTTTGGTGTGATATTTGAAGTTAATCTTGCAGAAGGTAAAATTATTTTTGCGTATTGGGAATCAAATAAAATGAGTAAAATCAGCTGTAAATAATCACCAGAAACATGATGAAGTGGACAGCCAAATTTGTCAAACAGTGGGATGACAAAGTTGCAGGATTGCTCATGTACTTCTGAAAAGAGGTGTATCTTCTTTAAAGAAGAGCTGAAAACCACAAAATTAGTTCCTTTAAAACTGTCCATTGTATTCTCCTGATGTTATGGAATAATCTCTATGTATAAGTCCAGAAAAAACATTCCTTCAAATTTGAAAACTTGCAAAATTGATGAAGCATAAGTGAAATGGCCAAGGAGATCAACAGATGAAGGCAATTTTGAGTCATTATTTCTTCTTTAGGTATTTTTAATATTATTTAGTAATCGAAATCCGGGTCGTTGTGAATTAAAATAGCACTGATAAAATGTAACATACTTTGTGCTACCTCAAGTTATTGTGTTTGAAAAGAAATTCAAAACAGGAACAATAAAACTTTTAGATTTTGAATATTGAAGTTTCACAAAACCTTGTATATGCTAGTAGGATCGTGTTCCATAAATCAATGTCAAAAATCAAAACAAACACCTACATTATATTGTGCAAAAGGCGTTTGATTTATTGACCTAGCAGCTGATTATAGTCTCCATTGGCGCTGCAAGAGATAGGTGCAAATGGTATACGGAGAACATGCTTTCATTTCTTTGCAAAGGGTTCATTGATAAGAAATTGATTACAATGTGTGCACCGAAACAGATTGTAAATCAGGGATGGTGCTTACATAATATCTATAAGTCGATATTTGGAGGTATCGAAGTATGCCTAATACTTCTCTACCTTTAAGTGTTTAGATTTTACATTATTGAAACAGTTTGCGTTTAACTTCATGTTATAAGTGGAATGAAAGGAGCTGAGTTCTTGCATTATAGCCTTTCACACATTCCTTAAAGTATCTGAACTATAGTACTTGATAGATGGACCGTTTCCCTTTGAATGAATGCAAGCTACATCTCATAATGTGTATAGAATGTGTATAACGATAAATAAAACATGTAAATAATGGATAGATACGTACATTGCAGCGTTTATTGTGTTAGGAATGAAGGTGATTGAGGTGACGTACCAAATGGCGTTTCTGCAGTAACCTGGCTGGTCGACACACTCTCGGTCCTATATCTCAGAAATTAAGATATGGCATAATATGGCGCATGGAAATATTTATTCATTCACTTCATCTGTCAGTTATACTTCGCAAGTCAACTCGAGTCACCAATGAACCTTATGGGTGTACCGCACGATTAATCTCCATAAATATTTTATTATATTAGTGCGAGGAATATAAGATGGGTGAAGTATGGAGCTGTTGTGAAGTAGCCTGTGGTAATAATAGAAAGCAGTCTATAAAATACACGAGAAACAGTTTCGCGCTGTTGTAATTCACACACCACAACTAATTTATAGAAGCATGTTACATTAACAAACTAAATGAAGATTACGGAACCATTGTTGAATAAGCAATGTACACGTTTCTCATTACTCAAAGTATGGTCCTATCCTTTTAATCACTAAAAGCTATTTATAAGAACACACTAATTCAGTGAACAAGCTACAATATTTACAGGCTTTTATAAAGTCAGTGTCGAATGTCGCTTAATAACATAGATTTCGACACTCTAGAGAGAGTGCTAACGTCTATCACTGCTATCACCTCTGTAAAAGTGTTAAATATTAGTTTAAATTGCTGCTCTGTTTGGTTCATTGTGGCTATAATTTAATACATTGAGTGAGTATTCCGTATAACTTTTAACATGGTACGCAGAAGGTTAACACATGTTAAGCACACGTTGCCCCACCTAAAGCACGCACAAAATCCAGTCGTCGGCTATCACAAAATATTGTAGTATTATCACTTAGGATAAGTACACGAGTAATGTGCTTTCTTTGTCCAGAGTAGGGGAGCGTCCATACGTGGTTAAACATACATTACACAGAGAAACTAAATGCGTACACCAAGCATGGTTCTAAATGAATTAAATCTAACGTAACAAAAGCATGTTACATTCACAATGTACTACAAAACTATTGTTTATCATTTATAGCTACACCAAAATACTCTTAAAATCATTTCTTTCTGCCTAATTCATGTTAGTCAAAATAAATCTTTGCAAGCATTGCTACATTACATAACTGTTGTATGTACAAGGAGGTTAAATAAAGAAGAATACATATCAAAATGTTGTATAGGCTGACCTTAAAATCACAGTGAACTTCCTGTCACAGATAGAAACAACTGAATAGTGGTGGCCCCTAAATAAGAGTTGAAGAACTCATAGCACTAACAGATGCCTCGAAAATGGTTTAAGCTCCAGGAAAAGATATTTAAAACTGGGTGTGTTAAAAATATCTAAATTAGTGTGAATTAAGTTTATTTGAGTTATTTTAAAAACGGTCAACCGTTGTTGCCTTTTCAATATTTAAATTAATCAAATTCCTTAAAAAAGAAACGTAACTGAACATCCTGTTATATTAAACGACACAATAATGGTCACACCTCAAACTTCAGATACCTGGATCTAACTTTAGACAACAGATGCATCTGAAACGACCACATCACTAAATTAATACAGAAAATAAGACATCGTATTCCCTTCTGAAGCCAATCATCCCACGAAAGTCATCTCTAGCTCTGCAGTACAAGCTGTTGCTAAACACTTCTCTCATTCGCCCTTTGTTGCAGTATGCTTCTGCAATATGGGGATCTGCTCATCAACACACATAAAAAGAATTAAAGTCCTAAAAATAGATATTTACTAATCACAACAAATGCACTATGGTACTTTGGTAATGTCACTCTCCATATTGACTTAGATGTTCTGGAGGTATCTGCAGCCCTCTGAGAGAGTTATAAAAGCCTACACAACCCATTTCCACAACATACTAATTCTTTGTTACGGCAGATACCAACAAATCCTAAAGAAAACACACATAGTCAAAGTATCATAACCTTAAAATCTATTGGGATTACTGGTTGGTAACATTGCATATACATGTTTCATGTTATTTAACATGTAATAGATAATTTGGCAACAGCTATGCACAGAAACGTTTTTATTAATACATTAAAAAAACAAGTTATACCATCTCAGATATTCTGTAAAGAAGTAATATCTTCTGTTTATTCTATTTTGTCCTTCTAAAGCACTTAAGGTTTCACTACATCACAAAACTTCTATATTAATTAGTGTGTTGCCTCTTTTCGGACAGTTTCCTGAAGTGTATTTTCTTTTTCTTTTCTTAGAGAAACGTATGGCTCTCTCACATACACTTTACGGGTATCCGTAGTTATTTTTGCGCCTCTACAGAAAAGTACACAAACATTTTCTTGGCAGTTTTCAAGAGCTTCAAAAAGTAGTGAACTGTAAACAAAGAGTTTTTTCCTCTGTCGTCTAATACCACTCACATTTGATGTCAATATACGTAAGTAAAATCGAGTGAGTGTGTGAGTGAGAGAGTGTTGGTGATGTGTACGGGCCCGTCGATAGTTAGATTATTTAGGCCCAGGTAAAATAGATAAATTCACCCATGATTTAGAGAAGTTTGTCACACCAATTAGAGAAAGTAGGACTGTCTCGGATTACCACATTTGTTTTATATTAGTAATTGTGTAGCAATTTTGGGAAAAATATTAGTATTAAGGAAACTTCCCAAACTTTGACTCGGTTAATTTAAAAACTGCATAGCTAGGAACATTTAAGTGTTGCAAAATGTCTAAAATACTGTAACCGAGAACGCCACGCTGGGATACTAACTCTTAAAAATTCATCTGGTATATTTTCTACTTGAAATATATAATATAAAGTGTTTTGTCATATAAGAAGGAAATTCTGCAGATGTAGAATATAAGGTTTGGGAAAATGTGATAAATATCTTAACCAGTTCAAAAGCTATGGTTTGTTGGAATCGTCGGGTAACTCATTTTAATTCCTATAGCAAAATAATTCATGCAAATATGTTGCTAGAGAATGTGATGTAAAGAATTAAAAGCTAAAATTGCATTTTTCTGTTAGTATTTTGTACCAATTTTCCCCGATCGGCATTTTTAAGGAAAAAATCCTTTAAATATTATATTTCAAATAAAAAATTGCTTTCTTAGACAATAAATTGATATTTGAAGCAGTATACATAATTTAAAGTACTTTCAGGGCGTTTTAAAGAGAAAACTGGTTTTGATTTTGCACCTTGTATCTTTCAGCAGCGTTCTGCTATCTGGCGTGTATCGCACCCATATATATCTCCCCTCATTCTTTTGCATAGTGGTGTTTACCGAGAACAGCGCATTAGTGCTGGCTGATAATGAATTGGAGGAGGGCATGTGTGTATTTGTTTCGTATGTACTTTATCACAAATGGCACCTAGAGGGATCAACAGGTGTGTACGTGTACAGCGTGAATGTAGTGAGCGTTCTGCTGTGTTGTTTACTCGTCCACAATGGTTATCTTACACAAGCCAATGAATCGTATAATGATGCCCTTTTAGCTGCTTATAGGAACTCGTCAGGCTCTTGGAACTCATTTTCATTCATATTGATACCTGCAGCTATTTTATCAATTATTAAGGTCAAGCATAAAGTGATACTGAGAAGACAAGAAGCAAATTTCCTGACTGAACAAAGCATTGCAGTAAACGACGATTTTAATTTAAAACATACAGTGCTACAGTCATGAGAATTTAATAATTTAATATTACACAAAAACTGAATGATAATTGAATCAGATTGATTTATTTAGCATTTTCAAACATAATATAACTTCTATGTGATTGACTTAAATCCAAATTTTCTAACAATCGAGTGGCACAAATATTTTATCCCACAACTTTTAATTCATGAGTCTTGTGGCTCTACTTTTGGATATGTTTACATTAGGGTAGCGAAAACAGTTGTATACTATGCATTACACCAGCTAGGTGAAGCAGTCCCTGTCAGTTAGAGACACTGACATGACATATAAATTAATATCACAAAAACATAAATGTAATTATAGGAGTAAACATAAATAAATATATGTAGAGAATATTCGCGCCTGCATATTGAAAATGTCTGTCATACATAAATATATAGTGGAAGTTTGTCCGAAAATTGGTGAATTAACAAGGCCAGACAGAGAAGGTCATTAAATTCCCTTTTGCAAACGTGTAAACACCCAGCCCTGCTCTTTGGTTTGCTAAGCCTTGAAGGCACACTTGGCTCCGAATAGTTGAGAAACAGACGTTTTCATACATACCCAGACGTGACCAACACAACAGCCTAGGATATTTTAGGAGACGCTTAGAAGACATGACTACACATGTAGTCTCTCTCTCTCTCTCTCTCTCTCTCTCTCTCTCTCTCTCTCTCTCTCTCTCTCTCTCTCTCTCTCTCTCTCTCTCTCTCGCAGCAATACGTGTTCTTCCATTACCAAACATTCACCGTTGCAAATGCAAGCAACTGCCACATTGATATAAAACATAATCAGACTGTTTAGTTGGCTCTTTCAAGTGTTGGTTGAGTGGGGACGAGAAGACGGGTAAATTCATACTTAGTAGCTTCCTTTCCACCCCTGTGTTAATCGGTAAATCCTTTTGTGTCTACCACCAAGAATGTTTAACCATATCGCAGTCTCTGGGTCAGGTATGTCAGGGTGGCTGCGGCTCGTGTCGTACAACGGTCGAATGCTGAAAGACAATCAGCGCCTCTTCAGAACAAGAACCTTACTGCAGGCTAGCATTACCTACTGGCCTCTCTGATCAGGCAAAATGCTGGGGATGTACAAGGCAGTAGTACCTTTAAAGCTAATTTTTTTTATCCAAACCCGAAGTAGAGTTTGTTGGCTATTGTAATGTGTCTCATATATAAACAAATGTTATAAAATTAGTTAGTTTAAAACAGTGCTGCAAATGCAATGATAATACATTCGGAAAAATATTATTTGTCTAAGTTATTCCTTTTCCCTTTTATAAACGATATCTACCTCCATTTTTATTTTGTGTTCATGTTCAACTACACAAGAAGCTTATTATTTCAGTTTAACATCATCTGAATCGACACACAAAGAACAACTGTATAAGTTTAACAGAAAAGAAGTAGTTTAGTTTATTGTACATTAAAATACAGCTGTTTATGACATTGAAGTTATGCGATAGAAATGTATGTAAAGAACACAAAATTCCCACTGAGCTCAATGTCTTCAAACTGTGACCGTTGTAATTTTTAACACAAAATTTATAACAGCTCTCTAGCCCAATCTGTGGTACCACAGGACGTATCATGGACGCTAACAGATATTATTCACGGTGCTGGGCTTGACATTGCTGAGCACTACCGAAAATCGGTCACAGCAGAACATATCTCTGAGATTGCAAAACATGAAGGGAAGGACATGTATTTTAGAACTGAATGCCTTTTACAACATAAGTGTCGCTTATTCCATAATTCTCCACCAAAGTTTCTACCGGATATTACCAAAATTCAAGCTGCAACTCATAGCTAAACCACAATTTTTACTCGTTTAGTTGTAAAAAGTCTCAATTATGGGACCAGTGCCCACTCAGCATCCTGAGGAAATTGAGGATCTATGATAGGTGGCGAACCCTAGTCTACAGAGCAAACTTTCCGGCAGGGCGTGCCAAGATGCTGACCACATCTCCTCCCCGTATCGATTGAATGATCGCCCTTCTGTTGCACAAAAGGACGGACATAGAAACGATCAGTGGCGTGTGTTACTTTAGAGCTAGGGGTATGCCGCAGCGAAAGGTAACGTTCATTCTCTAAGGAAAGGTAATTAAATTATGTTCATATTCAACATGATGAAAAGGCAGTCTGCTTGTTATGCTGTATATCTATTCTTTTATTACATATTTTGACATTATATGTTACTTATAAACGAAGTATGCCAAGAAGTATGGAAAAAAGCATAATATTTTCAGGTACTGTATATTATACTCGTAAGATTGTAATAAATTGTGGAGGTAATTTTTCTTTTAATGTTTAGTTGCAACAACTGATGGCTTACATACAAACGCAACGAACAGCGTAATGTAGTTCTATACCACTTTGGGTCAATATCAGTCGAACTTGGTGACTCAGTTGCATGCCTAATACCAAAGGAAGTCAAAGAAACTTTAACTGAGCTTAACATTCGTACCTGATTAATTATGAGATCCCTATGGCCAACGAGCCGTGCGTTGGCCTCTACACAGTGTGTAGGTACCTCTACCTGCACCAGATGTAAATAAAACGAAGCAAACCACCGACGGAAGGAGCTCAAATATAATTCCAGGTGATGCCGAAATTATGGGGTACAATGAGTGAAGACTAGTAATGGATTTTAAAGGAATGTTGGATCTTTGTTACAACACGTGCAGGGGCAGTTGGTCGAGTTGTGTAACAAAAGACATGGGAGAAAGAGGTTTTCTTAGCAAGAATCCTAAATGAATGACACTTGACTCTGTTTGAATAGGTGTTCTTCGGACCATTAATAATGGCATGACCGAGACTAATAATTACAATGGAAAAAATAGTCACAAAGAGAATCTTTGTGTTAAAAGACAGGGCTTCAGAAGTGAAAGTTACACACCTACGCGCAGCTGTGCTAAGTAAGGACAGACAGTCCGCAGCGTGAAGCCGATTAAGGCAGTCCTCTTTTTCTGTCTTGGTCGAAGGAAGATCAGAACCGGAGGGAAGATCTGTCGGTTCATACGCAACGAATTAATTATTATCGAGTAATAAGCATTCCACCTACAGTGACTCTAAACAGTGATATATTGGTAACCCTTGGTCGGCAACTTCGAGTTTGATGTAAGGATAAATTGAAGTAGTCATTAAACCAGTTTCAAACGGGCATTAAAGTGTTATTAGAACCATTCCTACTCATACATATCCACGCATACCCTGAAAGTAACCTCATTGCTTTGACCTGCGCGACCAAATTTATTTGTACCACAGGAAACCTTTCTGCGACGAATTTATCATACAATGATATTTTCCACGACTTAAGTATATTTTTGGGAATATATAAACGATAGGAGCTCACGTACAACTGATATGAGTCTTGAAGCATTCATTGATCGTGAATTAAGCGGAATAATCAACACTCTTAAATAATTTTAAAAAATAAATAAATTAAGCAGTTATATGGCTATCCTTTCATCACCGCTATTTTAACACTAATTATCTTGTAAACAAAAACTTTCAGCGGCATATTCCTTATTTGAGTGTTTGGCTATTGTCACTGAATTCACGATAAAGTTCATAATGTCCTCTGATGCAATAGTTTTGCTTATTATACATTTTGCATTGCAATTTGTCACAAATTGCCCTCCGCATGGAATAAATATATTAGAACATTTTCCCTCAAACATGACAGGTTCGTGTAGCCCTACTCTCCGCTCTGTCAAGAGAAATCACAAATACTCTTACCTTTTACCTACCTGATATATTTGTTTTCATAGCTCTTTTCATTGGCTCATGTACCAGCGTAGATGTGTAGCATTGGGCTAAGAAGCCGTAACTAGTAAAGTATCTGCACCAGTGTTTATATTTCGCTATAACCAGACAGGGAGGTTTGGATACCGATGAAACAAATCTGTAGTAACACTACCATACTACAGCAGAGCAAGTCAACGAAAACCAACCAATAGGAATGTGACCTAAGACAAGATGTACCGCCTCACCTTTCACGCTTCAGAATGTTTTAAACATTAAGTCGGTAGTTCCTATGGTGCATTCATCTTGGTGAGGTATTTGCCAATCCAAATAAAATTTATATGTATTGTGAATTTGTGGGTTCTTAGAATTAAAAGTCCGAGTTGCAGATATTCCAAATGTTCTTTATTTCCGTAGAAATGCACTGTTTAACTCTCACGTAACAACACTACATCACATATACAACACAATCTACCAAGGTCGATGGCAATAACAAACAGTGCTCTGATTACATCTGTTTACAACATCAGCTCAGCTGGTCACTGCTTACTACTGTTCACGACTGACTCTTGGCGAGACGTCGCTCCCTTAAATACCTCATTGATAAATTCGAATGATTTCTGGACCAAACAAGAATCGAATGTTCTATCACCTTCCAGAAGCGTAACCCTATCTGTGCCGGCAGGTCGTTTATCTCCGGCGTTATGTTTATCTGCTTAATCAAGCTCTTTATTACCACACTGTGTGCCTATCAGTTCCTTTGTGTAAACAAGCCGCGCGAGCACTATTTGCCACAGCATATTTAATTGGCGGCTAGTTAATACACACCATTTTTGCACCAAAATTTATAAATGTATGTTTTAAAATAATTATTACCTCAATTTTATGTGATAGACTTACAATGCATTTAGATCTACGTACTATTAATAACAGAAATATCAGAAGTTCATTATGAAATAGGGGTTCATTGACCCAAGTTCTTCCTCTTCTTCCTCCTCTTCTTCATGTAATGCTTTTCCTACTACAGAATTAGTACTTCAGTGCACTTGAGCGTAATGTTTAAAAGTCTGAAAAGCCGTTTTCACTTAAACACTTTCTCTACTGCTCAAGGTACACTCGAGTTCACATGTTGTGATACGGGCAAAGCGAACTTGATGCGTAATTCATGTGCTTTGTTATTTTCAAGTGAACTGTTTCCCTTAACCAGATGACACACAATTTGGTAAATGCTGATTTTATGCAGAACTGCGACTGCGCATAATCTTCTCTCGTATTGTAAATAGCACCTCCGTTTTTCAGAATATGTTTTCCAGGACATTTAAACAACATGAAGAAAAGTCATCTGTCCTCTTTCATTGGTGCCCATGTTTCGGTGCCTGACTGTAACTTAGATTCGACTAAGAATGTTGGCAATAGCTGAAAAGAAAATCAGAGGAGTATGCTGCAATGTATACACTAGACAACATACTTCAGTAAGAGCAGGCCGCTTCCCTGGGGATTTTACTGTCCTTTTCCTCTCGATGTATGTCTCCACTACCCAAACGTATATATATGACAGAGCTGTCACATATTTTCTCTTGGCGCACACACAGCACAGGACAATGCTCTTTTAAGATATTACGAGTGTTCCTCTCAGTCCTTTATCAGACCCTTCTGTTACTTTATCTACAATGTACATAGTGGATAGAGAAGGAGTTACGTTGAATTCAACCATTTGATATCAATATTTCTCTGTAGATACACGTCTTGAAGCCCCTGAATAAATTCATTTTAGAAAAGGTACTGTCTCTCTATATCTGTGTGACTGTGAACAATGTAACCCAAAATTAAAGGTCAGATTAATATTAAACGTGAAATTTAAGTTGAGCACCTTACAAGGATTTAACCGAAGCATTTTTAAGAAAACCACGTCCCTCAAACCAATCTACCCTTTACTTGAAGCGTTGTCAACAATTTTGATTATATATAAGGTGAGTCAGCAGCCCCTATTTATTCTTATCTATGCAACCCACAGTTTATAGTCTAATGTGAAAACATTGACCCTTTTAGCATAAAAGCCGTTTTTGCAGCCCTGAGCTTCTAGTTAGTATTATCGCACCCAGAATTAATACTTACAGCCCTGAATGAGGACCAGAAGATGCGAAAAGCTTAAATAAAGGACCGTTTTTCATTCATATAATACTAGCAAGGCGATAACGTGTGTTTTCCTAAAGAGCAACACAGAACACGTCAGAGCTGGACGAGCGGGTTAGTTATTTCTTTAATTTTTTTTATTTACGTCCGCCAACATTTAGTCATATCGGACGATGAATGAAATGGATTAAATGATGATCAATGTGTCCGGGGTCCATGGAGCGTAGAGTTATCCGATATTCATCTATCAGGATAAGGGAAAACCCCGAAAAAGCCTTATCCAGGCAACTTACCCTGACCGAGGTGGGCATCGGGTTAATTAGCTGCTGCAATATGTATGTTGGTGCAAGTGCTAGATTCCAAACGACGGCACTCTGGGTAGCGTAGATGGTAGCATGTCTGCCTCACGTTCAAGAGGTTCCGAGTTCGAATCTTGGTCAGGGTGAGTTAACTGGATAAGGTTTTTACCGGGGTTTTCCCTTGTCCTTCAATACGAATGTCAGGCAACTCTAATCTCCATGGACCATGGACTCATTTGGGCATCATTTCACTCAATTCATTCACCGTCCGATATGACTTAACGTTGGAGAACGTAAACAAAACGACGTTAAAAAAAAAGACGGCACATTTTTTTCATTCTCCTAGTCCTAATTGTCTGTATTTTACTTCCAAATTTATTCAGTGTTGCTATGTGACTCTTCTGAGCCAAACACACAAGAATGACAATCCGATAATTAGGGTTCTACAGGGATGAGCTGTCCTGCACCGTGGCGTAGCGGGCTAAGGTAGCATGCCTTGGTCCCTGGCCACGGAAAGCGGCCCGGGTTCGATCCCACCCATGTAGTGGGGAGTTTAGGTCCCGGGTATAGGACTCAGCATCCTGAGGAAAGTGAGGAGCTTACGCTAGGTAAGCGGCCCTGGTCACGGAAACCAACAATTCCGGCTGGGGGATGCCGAGATGCTGATCACATCTCCTCCCGGTATCGGTTGGATGACCGTTCACCTCTGCCTTGCGTAAGTTGGGCGTGAGGCCGGCAGTCGGGTTGGTAGGCCTTGGCCCTCTGAGGGCTGTCGCGCCAGTGTTTAACCTAACTTTTTAACAGGGATTAGCTCACCAAATAAGTAGCGCTAAGCTCACCCCTCTCGGCAAGAACGAGAAGCTCTTGCCCTTCAAAGGGAAACTACTTTATCTTTAACTGTCATTTTAAACTTTGTGACCCTTATATTCTGTACCGTACCTGGTGCTGTAAATCATATTACGCACTTGGCTTTCATTTTTAGGACCCTGTCTAGGACATTAAATCTAATGGTTTTTGTTTCAAGCTTAAATCCTATTGTTTCACTTTGCATTTGTGAAATGTTTGAAACTTGGTTGAATGGATCAAGGACATACCGACCATAATAAAATATCTACTACAAACTATAAATTTATAACTATCCGCCAGTGGAAAACATGGCTATTGTATTTTGTAAACACCTACACTGTTATAAAAAATGTTATTTCTATCATAATATCAGATTATAGGCCTCAAGAGGTAGAAGAAACGGCAATTTAATTTTTCAGTTAAATATGAAGGATTTGAAACAGACTTACAGTGGTAGAGTGGTGAAGAAACCTCTCATTTAGTAAACACTACGGTCAGAGGGCAGCTTACTATACGAATAAGTAACGGGGAACCTCAGACCTTTACGTCAAATCTTTACACATTTTTACAGACTCATACAGTATTTTGAGCTCATTTTGGTAGTTTTACCAAAAATCAAAAAAATTGCATCAGCCATTACATTTACTGTATGAACTAAAAGTTGCCGTAATTTACGACAGAAGCGAAAACAATCTACTTCATTCTTATTATTTTTGATATGGCTGTACAAAGAAAACACGTGTTGACTGAAGGTTTATATCCAATTGGTCGCACTGATAGATCTGCCATTTTGTATTCCAAAGTCATTGACAACTGATGCATATGATAGGTTGTTCCTAAAGAGGAGTATTTAAAGGTGTGTGTGAATGCACGCTAAATAAGTGTTTGTATATACTCGTCTAAAATTACTGCTGCATCCTCTGTGCCTGGATATGATGTTCTTGGAACCGACATACATACTAATTTCTTTATGTCCCATAAAACACTTATGCATTGAGTTATCTGCCCAGCCTCTATAAAATGTTCCGCAAATTATCCATTCGA
The DNA here is from genome assembly GCA_030765055.1 of Mantis religiosa. NCBI lineage: Eukaryota > Metazoa > Arthropoda > Insecta > Mantodea > Mantidae > Mantis > Mantis religiosa. The sequence continues at coordinate 164,935,743 of CM060948.1, read as the reverse complement.
AGAACTCAAGAAGGGCGTAAGTCACATATGTCACTTAGCACGTTGCATAAATTAAAAAATAAATGGGGGCAGGTGACTCACCTGGTATATATATAATATATAGTATATGTACACTCGTGTATATATATTCACCTGATATATATGCCAAGTGAGTCAGCCACGCCTTATTTTTTGGAAGGTAGGCCACCCATCAAACGGTATGTGAGTCTTAGTCTCCGAGCCGGCCAAGTAGGCCGATTCAGCAGCCGGGCAGCCGATATGCCGGTTGTGCAAGCCTGCCTGGAGTGTCCTGCTCTGGAAGGTGGCCTACGCTTTCGGAACCGGCCTCTTGTCCGTTTCGGGGCAACGGCAGGTGGGCTGACGATTGTCCTAAGCCCACCGCCGCGGAGCCTTGCCCTTCGTACTCTAGTGACTCCTTGCAGTCGGCCACCCTCTCCCTCCTCTCGCCTCATCCTCCCTCCCGGGAATGTCCCACTTGGGCAATAGGTACAAAAGATGTAGTCTGGCCGACGTGCCAAATCCCCTCCGAATAATCCGCTAATATATTTTTTGGGAATTACTTCTAAAGTCCTCTTCTTTCTAAATGACTTGCATGAATGTAAACCGCAAGAAACTGGCAAATTCTCAAATTCTTGCTACAAATAATGTAGACGTATATGTCTCGTTAAGACAATTACAACTTTGTCCCTTCGGGGCAACGGCAGGTGGGCGGACGATTGTCCTAAGCCCACCATCGGGGAGCTTCTATCTCGTAAAATGTAGGGTCCTTGCCCTTCGTACTCTAGGACTCCTTGGGGTCGGTCGCCCTCTCTCTCCTCTCGCCTCATCCTCCCTCCCGGGAATGTCCCACTTGGGGCATAGGTACAATAGATTTAGTCTGCCCGACGTGCCGAATCCCCTCCGAATAATCCCCGAATATATTTTCTGGGAATTACTTCTACATTCCTCTTCTTCCTAAATGACTTGCATGAATGTAAACCGCAAGAAATTGGCAAATGTTCAAATTCTTGCTACACATAGTATATAGGTATATGTCTCGTTAAAACATATAATTTGAGTATTTTTTTAATTTTACGTCCTCCAACGTTAAGTCATATCGGACGGTGAATAATATGGCTGAAATGATGCTCAAATGTGTCCAGGGTCCATGGAGCTACCATCTAGGAGGGCTTTTGTTGTGAAGGTAAACTGTTTTAATATTCCTTTTATTGCTCTGGATTTGATTTTCGAATGCTTATTTTTGTTAAACTGGAACTGCTTATTCGATTTCTATTTTATTTTGATTCCCTGACCTTGCAAAGAGAACGAATTTCAAAGTCATCACATAGCCATTACCTCTTAAAATATTTGGTTCTAGCTTAAGTCCGCTATACCCCGCTGTTTCCATTGTACCTTCAAGAAAGTATGTACTTAATATAAACATGTCTGTATTCATCAATGTGAGTTTGATAAATGAATAAACTTTGTAACAATAGTTGGTAAGTGTACAAACGTATGTCTGGAATGGTTTTGCAGGTATGAGCGTTATATATACGTAACAATTGATGTACATCTTAAAGTCAAAGTTGGTCGTATACACTTTATGGGGCTCACTTCTGTAGAGAAGGGATGATGTGCATGCCTCACATTCAAATTTTTCCGATTTAGAATCTCGCTTATGGCGCATTTCATGTATAGCGTTTTAGACAATGGTAGCGAAGGATTTCAAAATAAAGGCAGGATGTAGTACCTCAGAGTTAAAAATAAGCCCGTAACGTTTTGTTCTAAGGGAAATGTCTACAAAGTTTTATGCGGTTAGGCTAAACTATGTTGATTTGTATGTAAGTAGCTGTAAACAGAGTTAGCAGGAGCTAAAGGTATTTCAGGGTAGCACTGGAATATTGTGTGTTATGAATGCTCAACAAATACCCTAGGGAATGTCAGTATTTTTAACATAAAGCCTCCTGTAGTTCTGCTAAAGGCCATGTTAAAATGATTAACTCTTCCCATTTATCTCTTAAGCCTAGAATTCCACGAAGGGGCATCTCTGATGCATAAAGGACTGAAAATAACCTTTGATATTTACATGTTCACTGGGTAGAATAATGCTTGTAAATGGATAAGCAAAATGTACTAGGAGGCTTCCGACATTGTACGAGACACACGCACATGAAACCTTTCTATCATTTGTAATATTACAGTATAGGGTTAGTAAATATTAAATGTAAACAACTCATGTAAAAGTAAATTGATACAGAACGGAATAGTTCATCTTGGTAGAAAGTATGAAGGAAATACCTGCTATAATTTAATAATTTTGTTAAACGTTTATCGAAATCTTTTCAAAGGAATAAAAACAAACAAACAGAAGCAGAAGAAAAGAAAATTAGTGTTGTACTCTTGAATTTTTCTACTAAGTTTGGTACATAGAGAATATAAGTGATGGAAGTAGCTACCGTGTTTGCTGGTTCATTCTGGTATTGTGTCAAAACGTTCTATCGCCACATTTAAATATTTTATACGCTGTATTCTTAAAAATAAGCGCCACAGTCTATCTAAATGGTACATTGAAGTCTTTCACAATGTACATTTTTAAATAGTGATAATAGTCATAATGATGCTACCTTAATTTACACAGTGGATTTCTTGTTATAGTGCATGAGATTTAACTTGGCCCCTGGTTTTCAGAAAGAGAAAGAAATACGTACTTACGATCTCTTTGTAACTCAGCCCTCTTTTATGCCCTCTCAGGCAAGGCAGACACCAGTATCGGATGATCCTTCTTCGTCCTCCAAATTTGGTTCCTGTTTCCCTTTTCACTGTCAGAAATTTCAAAAACTTTCCTAATATTTCCTATCGGAGTCATCTTCCAAGTTAATTATGAACCTAGCACTAACTTCTTCTAGTAATACATCTCCCTCCCAATAGAACTTTTCAATCTTTTTAACATGTTCACAAGCTTCCCGCCAGATTTCTTCAGAAACTTTACCTGCCACACTATCAAACAACACTTTGACGTCACTATGCTTAAATGATATGTTGTGTTTTGGGACATCATTTTTTATCTGTGCCCATACATGTTCTATTGCATTAAGGAATAATTAATAAGACTGTGAACGTATATTTGCGCTATACGATCTATTTCATAAATTTTGAGATCACCATTTATTTCAGCTTTATTGGTTCGTATAGTACAGCTTTGTTGGAATGCGGATCAAATTCAATATTATTGTCACGGAGACGTGGCTGTATTACTGATTTAAGTCACGATATCGGAGCCATGTTGATTTGAATAGAATGATAAGATGCTTGGCTATTACTATACTACTATTGGAGGGAATATTGGGTAACAACTGATTAATAAACCAAATTTTAAATGATTCACTATCAATTTCTTCATGATGATGTTGATTTAAAATTCGGAAGAGTGTTGGAATAACACTCGTCAAACACCCCGCGCTTGCCTTTGCCTATTGGGATGCGTAGTGCAAATTCAAAATTATCCTCTTCACTTTTCCACACTCTGTTTTTGTATAATTTATATTGATCCAAGTTTCATCTAAGTAAATAATAGGGGCACCGGAAACCCTTTTCTCTTTCATTTTTCTTAACAACGCGAATCATTTTACGCAACGTCTGGTCACTCTGCCATAAATTTTCCTCCGCCTGAGTTCTTTACAAATCCAATCTTCATTATGGCTTTTCTGCATTTTAGGCCTCGCATTTGCCTTTAAAATATATAGACATTGATCACAATTTCCCTGCCATCTGATCTTATAGCTTTTCTCTTTTCTCCCACGCATCCAAGATCTAACACATACAATAACATTATTTCTAAAGCTCTGTTTAAAATAATCACAAAAAACTGACATTCTAAAACCATTTCACACATTTCCAACACGTTAACACCCGATACTTCACTTGCAACATCACTGATGATGATGATGATAATGATGATGATGATGATGATGATGATGATGATGATGATGATGATGATGATGATGATGATGATGATGATGATGATGATGATGATGATGATGACGACGATGTGTATAAGGGCGCTCAACTGCAGAGGTTATCAGCGCCCTTTAAAAAATAAGTCATGGCAAAAGCCATGTATATCCATACAAGTGTAAATAGACTTACAAAAAAGTACATGTATATAAAAACAAACAAACAAAAGATAAAAGAATATATATCCAAAATACCAAAAATTCCGTTCGCTAAATTCTAAAGTCTAACCAAGAAAAGAACCTAAAAACCTTCTCCAGAACTTTGTTGTCATCCGCTAGCATTTCTGCAAAACTGGCCGGCAGTTGCAGAGTCGTCCTAACGTGTGCTAGGCAAAGGCACTCTAGCAGCACGTGTCGGACAGATAACGCTTCGTTGAAAAACGGACAGACTGGAGCAGGCTCCTTTATAAACAGAAAACTTTGGGTAAAAACGCAGTGCCCAATACGCAACCGAGCCAAACTCACCTCCTCACGACGAGAGGAACGACAGGAGGTAACCCAGGTAATCGGAAGTTCTTTCACAGATCTAGGTTTATTATTGCGGAGAGCAGACCAATCTTCCTGCCAGCAGGTTTGCACAGCTCTCCGCTATACGGCCCTAAAATCTTCCGATGTCACAGATGGTACTCGAACCCTGGGCTTCATGGTAGCCGTCTTGGCTGCTGAATCCGCCATTTCATTCCCCCGCAAGCCTACGTGACCAGGGATCCATGCACACACCACGCTAACGCCAGAAGCGTGTAAAACGTGGAGGGCATCCTGGATACGCTGCACAATAGGGTGGTAGTTGTACAACTGCCGTAGGTTTGAAGTGCACTGAGGGAATCACGCAGGATTAAGCACTCCCCCAGTTTTCGTCGCCGTACGTGTAAAATGGCCAGGTATATTTCATAAAGCTCTGCAGTATAAATGGAAGTGTTATTAGTGTATCCGAATGTATACGGTTCGGCTCCACACACATAAGCACAACTAACACCATTTGAGCTCTTGGAGCCATTAGTATAAATTATCAAATGGCCTTCATAACGCGATAAAAATTCTGAAAGGCAAGTGCGGATACTAGACATAGACATGGTACATTTATCGCATTTAGTCATGCCCAGATCTACGTTGGACGCTCTGCATAACCAAGGAGCGTATCCCCTCTCCCCCTTAGGATATATCTTGGTCATTTCAGTATGAAGCTTTCTAAGCAGCTCCCGGAATCGAAAACCAGGTGGCTTTGGTTTAACAGAAGTGTTCCTTTAACACGCGTCCATTAAGGTGTTGAAGAACGGCGTAAACGTTGGATGTGTGGGCATGCACTTAAGTACACAGCCAGTGATGCCTGCTTGTGTTTACCCGCATACCGTAACAGGTAATTAGGTAATACAATAGGGTTTTAAGAGGGACTGACCATTTCAAGGACAGAAACCCAGCGTCCGTGCTAGACAAGGATAGTGCAAAAATTGCCTAAGTTAAGTCTCGTGCAATATAGATAAAGAATCTAGCATTAGATTGGCATTTTAACTAGATGAGCTTAAATGTAGAACACATTGAAGATGTTTATCCGAAACGCTCCTGGGTAGTAGCCTATTGTTCACTATCAATATGTTATATAGATATTCACATCGATAAGTAGTAACAATTATTGCCAATGATTTGCTTGCAAAATGGTGCAGCTTGGGAAATGTGTGTACAAATTCAAACCATATATTCCTGAACTAAGCAATGGTGTGTTGCTTTGAATCTTTATAGGCTCCAGCATGAACCGCATTAAAATGTTCGTAATGTATCCACTATTGGTAAGACATATCAAAACTGTGCTTTACCATCGTGAAGAAAAAAAAAGACACTTCTCCCACTCACCATTAAATATTCATTGTTACGCACGCAAACCAAACCACCACTACACTGTTAAGACTGCCAGCGATTATAAACGGAAAAAACCGGTTCAGTTGGCTGTGTTTACTGTTTCTTGGAAGTAGTAGGGACAAGAGAAAGGGTAAATTTACACTTATTAATGCCTTCCCGGCCCGGGATAGAGTGTCAACTAGTTCACTGGTGCACTCATAATATAGGAGAGGGGGGTGAAGCGACGCTAGCGACCTAGAGAGATATACTCTAAGGGGCGCCTGGGGAGAAGGTTTACATAATGCAAGCTTGAACCATCTGTTCGTATCCGCCACGCTGATAAGGAAATTTGAAAGACCACAAGGTAGTGAAATAATGAAGGGGGAAAAAGGAAAAGAATCCGTGGCTTAGATCCTCCACCCTAGCTTTCGCCTAGTAACAAGAGTAAACCACGAAAAACCACCAGTTGACAGGGATCGAACTCGCGACCTCAAACGTGAATCACATCTTTACCGCAGCACCGCCCCCTTAGTTACGTCACAACAATATATTCTGGTTGAATCTGCGGTATACACGCCGACGACCGTTTGCACCTCTGGATAATAAGTAAACGCGCTGATCACTATATTACATAGGTCATAGATCTCATTCAGGTTTCCATTATGAAGTGCCAATGCTAAAAATACATTTCTAAATGAATATGTGTCCTAAAATGACTTTTTATGCTACTTGAAAGAAAACTATGGTAAATGAGTTGAGAAAATTGTGATTGACGCTCTTTCTATCTTTTAATTTAGAATGAAGGGTGGCGGAGCTCTGAGTGAAGCTGCTTCCATTCTCTGGTTTTAGAACCTGGAGGTTTCGTCAACTGGAAAACTTCAAAAGAGTGTTAAGACGATTAATGGGAACAGTATCGGCAAAAGTTCGCGAGATTTACAGTTTAATATTAGCGGTGGAAAATGAGAAGTTAATCAGCATTTGTTGCATTAGTACTTTTGTAACAAGTGTATCATGTTAAAGGACTTCCAGGTGGCATGACATGCAATTTCGTCGGGAATTTTCCTTCCAACATGTTGACATTTCTTCATTAAGCGAATTGACTCCGTGGTAACCTCTGAGGCTCGCGGTCCCGGGTTCGACTCAAGTCAACCTTCTACTCTGACCTTAGGTTTCCCGTGGTTCTCCTTGGTCGACAGTCGAATGCTAAGGTGACTCCTCATCTAACGCCGTTACTGTTCACTTATATTGATTTTATTACGTTTTATTCTCATCCTTCAAGTGGCTTCTAGGTTTCTATCCGCGCCAGACAGATAGCATAGACGCTAACTCAAAGGAAGAGGAATTGCTCTTTCACACTAGGAAGGTACTTGTTTGGACGCATCCTTCTTCGCCCTCACTGCACCACCAGTGCTGCTTAGTGCCAGGAACTTTTAATGACTTCCGCGTGTCTGTGTGTTTTACCTTGATGACAAGCCTCCTGTGATTCCTTCACTTTACCCCTTCCTCCTGGAGAATGTTAGTCGTAATAGAACTCTTCAGCGGGAATTAATGCTTATCTGTCGTCTTCTCGCTGCTTTGTAGAAGGTGGAATGCAA
>CM060948.1:164890823-164923323 GCA_030765055.1 Mantis religiosa | reverse complement strand
TAAATTAAGAATCTTAGGGGATAGAGTATAATTTAGAAAAGATTTATTATCATATCACGTATAGCTTTAGAAATGTTATTTGGATTCGCTGCAGCTTGTACAAGAGTGCAGTATGTACGAATGAAGCAAGGACATTCTACTAACATGTGCTTTCAGAAATTTTAATTTATGAACTTGATTTACTATATACATGACAGTGATGTCAGAACCCAGTCATCTGAACATTAATACTTTATTCATTCACATTACTGAGAATCAAGTACTTCTATGATTAAGGGAGTTCATTCATGACATATCTGTGCAAGCTAAAGCGACTTCATGAGTGACTTCTTCCACACGATGTAAAAAACTGACTAACGATCGTTGTATCAACTACCTTCCTCAATACAAGACATATCTAAACTTTTAGTCGTGTAATGCTACACAACTTGTTTAAGGGAGTATTACACCCTGTTCAATGAAACAGTACTCTCTTCCTTGAGTTGATTAATTAACTGTTAAGGAATATATGGAAGATTAATTGAATGTTAAAGGAATATACGAGCACATGTATTGAAACAAATATCTTGTGTGCATTGTCAAGTTTGTTGCGAACTCTGAGTGGTAGGATTTTTTCTCCACTAGAAAAGACGACCACAACCATAAATTTTAAGGCTCGCACCCGGTGTTTATTTTCAAGCACAGTTTTGACAGGAAGGGGACATCTTAGGTGGTCTAAAGTGAGGTTCTCGTAAAAGGGACTCATATGCGTTCTACCGACCATCTAATTAAAATAATGAACTGAAGGGCAAAGCGAAGTGTCATATGACCTATCTGGGTAACAAATATATATCCAAAGCAGTCGGTGGCTGAGCCTCAGTCTAAGCCGTCGTGCAAAAGCACACGGACAGAAATCGCGTTCATTAAGGTTATTTGGCTACTGTTGGCCAAACTGAACGGACGAGTAAACTAAAGATATCGCGTTGAATCAAAGGTAGTTAATAGCTGGCTACCAATCCGATGAGTCGTGTTATAGACATTGGAGTACAACCACGCCAGCGCGAAGCCTACCATTCAGAGTTCGTCTAATTAACATGTATTTCGAGAGTAATTGAAATACAACCGATCGTCACAAGAGAATGAACCTGTGTTTCTTTTCAAGTACCCTAACTGATCCACCCAGAACACCCTGAATCAAGAGATCCTTGCCACAGATCCTACATTCATGAATGTTAGGATAACTGATAATAATGATAATATGTGTATAAGGACACTCAACTGCAGCGGTCATCAGTGTCCTGTTAGGATAACTCCGACAGCAGCCGAGGACATCGATATTTTCAAATTATCACTGGCGAGGCTGACGATCCAAGGAGTCAAACCCCTGCCACATAATGGAGTCGAACTGATGGGCAACACACACCGTGCAACATCAAGAATACCACTTTTTAAGCAAGCGCACCAAACTTCATTGTTAGAAACGTAAGCAAATTTCATGTTTCGTATCACAAACTTCATATATTGCATAGACCTCGTTAGTAAAGAGTAACTGATAATGATATTCTTGTCTGTGATCATTAGGTTGTAACTGAGCAAACTACATTTCGTTAACTTTCACATTTACTCGTACCTTGATATTTAGAAGTCCTAATCATATCTCATATGATTTGGGGGTCATGTGGATACCCATTGTCTCTCACTCTTTGACTAACTGTCCCTTTATGGCCTACGTGTTACATAACCAGTTATTTGGCCATTTTTACGCTTTACCAAATGTTTGTGAATCTGATACTGTTCTCCGTGAAGCATAAATTCAGTACTAAACGAAATTTGGGGATGTGAGCGAAATGAACCCACGAATTTTGCAGCTAAAAAGAACAATAACTTAAAGCGAGTAACACAAAGATTTCATGAAATGTAAAAGGTATGAAATGTGTGAACAGGAAGTTCACTCAGTTCAGTGAGTGATCAGTGCTCACTCCACACTTAAAGCACCAAGTAATTAAGTCTGGAAAAGTCTTTGATTAGCTAGGCTTCATCACAGGTATAGCTAATATGTTTTAACTGGCTTAGGTACTGAATGTGTTAAAATGTGATTAAAGCAACATAGAAGTTGGGATACACCACTTAGTACACTTATTACATTAAAAGCAGTACATGTTCTTTAACAATATTACACAACTTACTGTCCAACAAGGTTATAACATTTAGAATGTATTTTTCAAACACTCTTATGTTAAAATTCCATGAAACATACATTAACAATACAATATTAAGCTCTTAATGGACATTTTGTTCTGTATCCCTTTGACCATTGCTTACTGCTGAGCACAATTAAACGCGGTGACCCTTTGGTTATTTGGATTTGTAGCTCAAATCATCGTCAAAAGTTATATTTAAAACGTTGTGAAAATATTTTCTTCTATTTATTTCTCAGCTTAAATATTTAATTTACAAATCTCACTCTTTACTCTACCATAGTAAAAGTGTTTAAAACACTCTTGGGCTGTTCTAAGCTCTCCTGTAGCATTTTTTGCTTTGCCCAGCAGTGAGCAAAGCCAGATTTTTTTAAAACACTGAAATACATATATTTTCCACCTTAAACATCAAACATAACATTGGAGTACACATCTCATCAAACATGTTAGCTAAGCGCCCGAAATATTATAAGCTAAATTACACAAATGTCATTAATTTAGCTATTTACAAAATAAGCATACAGCTTGTAATATTTCATAACATGCAGGTTCCCTTCGTAAGTGGAGAAGCAGAACATAAAACAAATGAATCAGTGGTTGATACACCTTTTTAAACAAATAGAATGTGCAACACTATGAAATGCACTTTAGGTTGTTAATCAATTGCAGTACATAACAAAATATTTTTAATAATATACGGAGCAGGGATTACCTCCCTAAGTAAAAGGACAAATCTGTATTTTAAGTATTGTTCAGATTTGTATAGAATACATTTTGCTTCAATTTATTTATTCATGCACATGGTTCCAAAAGAGTCATCCAATTTGCTTGAGTAAATAACTCAAACTATAACACTATGAGTGGTTAAGGTTATCTAAATTATATATTATATATTATATAATGACAGGCATGTTATATATAATACATTAACTAAGATTATAATTTTTTCATTGTATTATGTAGAAACACTTGCTGCAGTTTCAGTTCTTTTATTTAAGAGCGTTCTACTAATACTAACAGTGTCGTGTAAATGTATGTGTTATAACATTTAGCTTTTGTTGCACCGACCTGACAATCCATTTATGTAAAACACGACGCTATTACTGTGTAGCAAGGTTCGGAATCAGGAATTAACGCCTGGACCTATAGAAAATATTTTATGTCCTGGGAGGAAGGGTTGAGCTGAGAGGCTACTAAGAGTGATCAGACCTGAGGACAGACGACAGTAATGGGTCGGGTCCATAAAAGCTACAGACTGGAAAATCCCAATGTCCCTACTTAAAATTGGTAACGCTTCCCCTGGGGGCTTACAATTTCCTCGAAAACTCCGCAGACTTTCGCCGATCCGCACGATGAGGATTTACACAGAGAAAATTCCCTGCTATGCTCTCCGAAACTTCTATAAACACTGAGAATCCTGGAATAGCCAACCCCAATGAAAGGCGAGGTTAAATGAAAAATGAAATGAAATGGGGGGATAGATAATTTGGGGAATGTAATTATTCTTCCCGGCAATCGCATAGTGACCGAGAAAAGATTTGAATAAAAACAACAACAATGAAGCAGAAAGGTAGACCATGGGAACTGAACCCACGAAATCAGGAATCCCGCTTGATTTCTCTAGAGGATGTTCATGTAATATATCTGTACAGCATTAGAGTATGATGATAATATGATGATGAGCTGTGCTTTGTGTACCCAGTGGGTTTCTAACAAGAATGTTCCGAAATTTAATCCCGCTTTTCTCTGCAGAGTTTTTTTTTTATTTCTGAAATGCTTACTAGACGTCACATATACATGCAAGCATAGAGCCACAACTCCTATAACGCAATTTGTACCCTTCTATGTCCAACCAATATTATTGTGATGTTTATGAGGCATATCTTAAAAAGGGGGACGGAGATTCGGGAACACCATAAACGTGTTGGTATGAAGAACATACATAAGGTTTAATATGCAGTCCAGATGTACTGTGAGCTGCGTTAAAGCTTCACAATCTTTATAGACAGTGAAGACAATGCATAGCATTTCCATATAGAAGTCATTAAATGTTTAACAAACAAGTAAATGCATAAAATACCATTAAAATGTACAATGAAATGTTTGCTCATTACACTTAAAACACGTATATTACTATTTTCCACAAACATTGTCAATTAACACATTTAAACATTGTACACAAATGTCTCTCTCTGTCATATATATCCCTTTATGGTCTTTAATTTGGTAAGTGTTTTGAACTCTGCTACTAAGCGAAACCTTGTACACTTGTGGTTGTACAAGCATTAGCTACTTCTTCGGAGAGTCCATAAAATGGAGGTGTTTTCTTTTCTGCATGACAACAAAAAGAACAGAAAAGCTTTATTTGCCAACTCTGTTGATAAAGTATCTGGCAAAACACAGAGCATCAGTATGGCAAACCAGAGAACAGCTACAAACGTTTTAGACAGGCTTGCTGTCGGAGTTCATTCTTCTCATTATAAGAGGCGCTGATGTCTCTATTGTCTTCATTTCCATCGTTTCACTCAAAATCAGTTCTTTTGCGCTTGGCAACCGTACCCCTCTCCCCTCACTGAGTGAATAGAGTGAAAGGGACAGCGCACTGTGATTCAGGCGGAGTAACTGTAGAACAAACCTATAGGAGAGTGGAGATATTCATACCTCGGTAACCTTGAGTAGACTGGCCAGAGTGAAACCACTACAGCAGGAGCTGGTTATATACCTTTACAGAACATTACAAACAACTAGGTTTTACAAACACGTACTTCACAAATAGTCTTAGAGGGCGGTGATTATATAGTAAACCACTTACGAAATATGGTCGTTTTAAAATAGAACTCCAAAAAAGATGACGTGTACGATCCTCTTAGTATTAATACCATAAGGTTTTTGAGCAGGAATGACAGTGCCTACAAGTAACTCATTATTTTTGCAAAAAGGTACTTTCGATTACAATTAATATTTTTAAAGGACAGTTCACTAACTGTTCTCCTTCACAACCCTCAGTTAAAACTAAAGTGGAAAACTCAATGTCTCGAATCTCTTAATTTTAAATTTTCTATAAGAAATATTGTACTTCTATGAGCAACATTATTTTTGAGCAATATTGTGAATTGTGTAGTTGATTTTTAAATGTCCAATTTTTATTTTAAAAATATAAAAATATATATAAAATTCACCTTCGTGAGGATTAAGAATTAATATCTAGAGAATTTGAGGAGGAGGATCATACGCTATGTAAATAGCAAGATAAACTGGGTAGAATAACATGAAATGAATATAAACTGTGGAACATAACAGTCTATATAGCAATCAAGATGTCGGAGTGAGGAATGCTCAAGAAATTGATTCTGACATTCCTTTTGTTTGGGACTCAATGTATCTCAAAGGGTTGTATGTGTGTTCGATAGCAGGGACTACATGAACGCTTGGGTTGTCCTGTGTCTGGCGCGCTGCAGAAGGCATTCATTCACCTCATTCCACTTGGGACTGGCCTTATTGAGTTATTTAGGAGGCAGTCCCTCTCCCGTCCCACAGAGTATACCTTAGTCCTTTCTATGAGAACAAAAACACTGTTTCGTGACATGATACGGCAAAGAAATAGAAACAGAAATAGGAGAGAAAACAATGTGCTGAAAAGAAGCTTTTATTTAAACAATCAGGCAGGCTTAGCTGCAAGGGCTTAGCTAGAAGAACGGTAAGTAAAGGTGTGTAAGAAGTATTGGAGTCATTAAGGACATTCCTTGAAGGAATTTTAGTAAACATCTGGAACCTTAACACACTATGTTCAACGTCCATTAATAGAATACGTTTAACAAACTTTTAAAACGAATGCTATCATAAAATTAAACTGAGAAAAGATACATTTTTCAAAATCACATGCTTAATGTTTAGTGTTTTTACCATTACATTTTGCTTACACATACAAAGAGCACATCCCTTTTTAGTTTCGTTTAAACGTGTAATCTTTATGATCTTAAATCATCGAAAAGGAGATGAACTGAGATCGTCAATAGATTTAGCCTGTTGCTATAGCTGATTTCCAGACAAATATTAACAAATTAGCCTTGACACCATGCCAATTAATTTGTTAATTTTATTTGGAAATTGGTATCACTGCAAGCTGCCTTGGCCCTTGAATTTTGTGTCAATTCTACTGATTCCTACTTCTCGTCTTTTATTTTTCCCAAAATGTATTTCTGAAATGCAGTACTTTTTCAAACAGAAAGGGAAGAAACAAATAAGATTTCAGCGCAAGAAAAGAAATTTCGCTGAAGCCTATTAAACCAATTCCACAATTTCATCCTCTGGTGAACGGGTTCTAACCCTTCGTAAGTCTCTGCTGCACATAGGGTCACGCGGCGGAGGTAAAATGCATGGATTAGGATTTAGCCTTCGATTGTACCTATAGTTCGTACGTGAGCGTAGTTCGATGGTGACCTCGCGATTTTCTCTCGGTGCTCTACATTTTCCAAAAAAGCGAGATATAGTTTTACGGGCCTGGCGTCTCAAACTGGAGCATCCCAAAAGGAGCATAATGGGCGGTAGACAAGTGATAGAGAAGAATTTCAACCACACTATTTCAAATTCCAAATGTCCCTCACGACAGATCTTATTTAGTGTATCATCGCTATCATGTTCACTATCTTCGTTACTGAAAAGGGCTGCACACATGACCATCGCCAATACTGATGGAAATCGTCCTAAGAAAGGCAACAAGCAGCTGAGGAATAGTAGCAACTGCCCTCGTCGTCCAGATGGTATAACTCGTGATGGCGAGGGATACTCGTCCTCCTCATGGTAGGTGTGTCGTTGAAAGAGTACAAGAATATGGCTCACGATGGTCACCAGGAAAGGCAGGAAGTAATACAACGGCAGTGACACTGAGATGTATGTTGTCACATGTCGGGAACCAGCATCCAGTATACACAGTCCACTTTCTGCAACAGAACATTTACAAGAGAATTAATTTGGAATGCATAGTTATCGTCTAATACACCGATATTAAGCAAGAAAATCTATGCTAGTGTATTCAATTTTTAGAATATGGAATAAAGTGTCTATTATTGCTTCCTTTTAGAGAGTATAAGCACTTGGAGTGTAGAATATATATATTGGTATGTTTTAAATTTTAGACCAGACATTATGTATGTCTCTTAACCACAGCTGATAATTCTACGAAACCTCCATCACTTAATATTTTTCTTTGTGATGCCTTTACGCTTTTCATAGTAAAATAGAGAGGGGAGAAAGCTATCGCTGTATGCAAGGTGTCAATGCATCGAGTTTTCAATAAGTAAGTTCCAAATCTGTTTCCCGGCTGCAGTGGAAAATTTCTATTTAACCAGAATCACCCACTATAATCCAACAGATTCTGGAAGTATATATGTGGGAGTGAAGATGGCTGTGTTTGACGATGAAAATGTTTAAAGCCCAACATTAACATCTTACAGTCAAAAAGTTGTTTCGCAAGTCAATGTTCTGATATAAATGCAGAACGTTTAGCTAAGCAATAAAAATGAAACAAATGAAAACAATATATTTCCAGTTTTATGTTTTCTTGTGTTCTAAAGGTTACGGCAAGGCTTTTAACTTAGGATAATATATAATTACATACATCCTGAGGAGAAAGGCTAAGAGCATTTGAGACCTATATGCAATAGTGTGCTGCAGACAAATTCATACTATTAGGAAGCTTAGAACAAATTCATAACCTTAGCACAATGAAGCTTAGTAATTTAGCATAATGTAATCTTAGCTTTTTATAATGTGTTTTATAATTAATGATTATTTTTATTATGTACATGCATTGCAAATAGTACACGTAAGACTGACTAGTGTATAACTAAATTCATAAAGTATTTGTTGTGAGTTTACTTAAGTCAGAAGTTTTATTCAAGGTTAAACAGGTCTGGGACTACCACTTTTGGAAAGTATTACATCTTTAAAATTAGAATTTAGAAGTTTGTCCGCTGCCATACTGAATTATTTCAACAGAGAAGAGCCTGTTCAAATTTAGTACGTGAATGGACACTTCATCGCATATTTTATATTTATAGAATTTAAATCTAAATACTCTGTGTGCAGTGCGTAATACAATAACATGTGCGATTTCAATTACTGATTGTTTGTTGGCGTTCATAGTCCTACATAAAATATGAGTGCAAACATGTGATTTGTCGCTTTTAATTCCTTTATTTTAGGTACCATGAACAGCTAGGTCATTACCATATAGATAAAAATTGCATTGTGTTTCAATATAAACTACTAGAAGTAGCACAAAAATAATTACAGTAATACAATAATTGCAATAGAGTATGGTAAACGATTTATAAATCGATGGTTGTGGTAGGGTACCTTGGCATTGGAAAACTAATTTTATATATATATATATATATATATATATATATATATATATATATATATATATTGTGTATGTGTGTATTAGCATATATATTACAGTAAACTCACAACGACATTGGTAGTTTAATGGCATGTATAAATTGAATAGCGTTGAAAACAGATGTGGAAATGTTCAGTGCTTATTTTTGTTGTGAAGAAAATTTAGATTTTTGTCTGTAAGGTTCTAAATATTTGTATTCAAATATGTGTGTCTTTTTGTAGATATTATAATAAAATAGTTATACAAAGTGACTTGACTTTTATTCAGGAGGTGCTCATGTGACAATTTCGAATGACTAATTCATAACCGGGTACAGATTATTTGACCCTTTCTGTTTTTAGGTAGATTCAATTGCGTTGAAAACTGAGTTTATGATGTGATTTGTTTTGTATGCTCCATGTTACCCACCCTGTCTGACTGTGATGCTGCTTTAGTGCGAGCGCTGCGGACCCTTAGCACTCGTGGTACCTCTGACGATACCAGAGGAACCTCGGGCCGAACATTCGAGCCCTCCCTGAATGGGAGTTGTTCGGATTGGGTTGGACTTGAGGGGGCAGTGTGTTCCCGAAACCCGCGGGAAATCGGGTACCTCCGGCTAGGCCTCGGCCTCCCAGAGAGGGCAGAGGGTTGCCTAAAAGCTCCCGGGTACTAGCCTGCAGAGCTAGTAGAAGGTGTGCTAGGTCACCAGGTGGCCCTACCGAGGATTTCGGTAGTCTTCCCTGTGGGGTTGATACGCGTAAGTGGCGTATCCACTTCCACCCGTCTTGACGTTGTTGTCGATGGGGGGTGGCGTTTTAGACTCCAGGTATTACCCCACGGAAAGACCCTCCGGAGTTTTCCATCGCTCCCGGGTAACAGAGGCCGGGGTCTTCAATCTTTCGGGTAAGCCTCACTTGACATGCCTCACTGTGATTTACAAATTTGTCCTGTAGAAGTGTGTACTAACAAAATGGGAATGAGGAGAATAAAGTATTGGCTATTTTCTGATGTTAACAAAGACGAGTAAGGTGCTAAGGAAGTACTAATGGAAAAATACGACTGGGGTGAGGTCCAGTAATATAACTAAATGCATAGGAGACGAAGGTAAAGTGTCATGTAAGAAATCGTAAAGAAGATATACTTTTTACTTGGATTAGAGGGTAGAGTAAGTACACAGATACATGAGTGGCATTGAAGCTAGTACAGAAACTGTTGTCAAGAAGTAAAGCTTTTATAGAAGAGATGAACTTTGTTTAACCCACTGAAGAAGAAACTAAGGAAGAAACTGCTGAAATGCATTCTGTGAGTGCGCTATTGTGTGGTGCTGGTTGTTGAAAATTGCAATTAAAAGATGAAAAACGATTGGAAGCACATGAAATGTGGATAAGGTTAACAATGAAGGGACAAAAAGTTACGAAGCTGTTTCAGGACAAACAAACAAAACTACTGGACAATTCGGTTCGATGCAAAGAAATCGGTTGGGAAATTGGAGAAGAAACTTCTTGCTTAGAAGTATACTGAAAGAAACAGTAACTATTAGAGAGTTGGAACTATGAAAGATAGAACCGATAGACAATTTCAATTAAGTCATATAGCAGGAATATACGGCAGAAATATAAAATGAGGCAAGAATGGAGGAGACTGTGTTTACAGTAAAGAAATGGATGAGCACCGCATGGAATTATGCCTTTGTCACTCTGAAAATCGTATATTTAAGGGCATTATAGATGTTAAAATGTTCATTTCAAACAATCCTGCTGCAAAACAAAAAGAGTGACTAAGCTGTTTTATCCATAAGCAATCGCCAATTAATATCAATTTATCTGTTGGATATAACACTTCAAAGAGTTAAGTAGAGGTAAAAAGTTTAGGTTTTTCTAAGTTTAAGTTCGTTCCTTTAGGTCAAGAAAGTTTTAAATATGTGGTACTTATTGTACTTGCAGATATTGACGTACCTGAAGAGAATACGTACTGAGCCCAGCCGTAAACAGGTCCTGTAGCATCCGTGACAAGAAGAAACATTACCCCAACCTGAATGACGTTAGTATTCAACCATGAGAAGGTGAGATCATGTTCTTCGGGCACCAGGTATTGAAGAAATCTGCAACAAAGTTTAAAATGCCAATTTATAACACTATTCTAGATAATAGTGGTATATAAACATAAATTTAAAAATAAATCTTCACGTTGAAGTACTTCTTCATGTACATTATCAGAACCATGCAGGCAAAGCTACTTATGAATGAAGTTGTGAACAGCAGGTATATCATCACTAATGGAAGAATTAGTAGCATATCTCTCCGGCCTCTATATATGACCATGGCCGATTTAGCTTTCATGGCCTATATTGACGGAGTGCCTGAATAATAATGGTCCATGGAAAGTTACATTTACTTTCTTGAAAAATAATACCACGAGGCTAAGGATCCACAATGTCCGCACCAAATCTAACTGAAGGGGTCAGAATCCTTCCCCTACGGCTTTCTGTTAAGTCAAGAAAGAATATAGTAATTTATGTATGTGGACCCGCTGTAATTGCTGGATTAATTCATTAAACGCATGCTACTTATTAAATGATGCTGTAGATATTTCAGTAATTAAAACACATTAAGACAATTCAGAGCGATTCATGAAATACAGGATTGCGTAGGTATAAACTTTGTGATAATGTCAGGTTGTTGATATCACCATACATTTCGCTTAATCGATTTACATCTTAAATAACTGACATATTATTCTCAACTATTTCTTTACAGAGCTTTGATTCTATTATATTTTGTTCCAATTAACTATATTTGACGATGTAGCACAGTTTGTGCTGATGTTATTTCTTATCTGGTCATGTATCTACTCTCACATTACATGAGCGTAGCAATATATCCCCTTTAGTCTCACAAGACATGGGAGCATAGATCTTCGTGTTGTGTGACGCATCTGTTTCACAAACATACAGATTCAAGTGTATACACAATAGTCTGCAACAACCTTAGTAATTTTAAAGTTAAAACTATGTAAGTTGAGGAACTGCACAACTTGTTACAAAAAGAATCAACAATGTGCTCTACACATACTCATTATTTTATAAAAACATGTATTTGAGAGAAAATTTGGACACTCAGTTGGGATGTTTTAAGACTGGTCCTGCTTTATAGTTGCGCAACTTCTTATTTAGTGGATTATGCATCAAAGTTAAAGGGTGCTCGCTGTAATATTTCAGGGACCCGCAAAACCAAATCAATTCATTCGAAATTCTAATGCAGGATTTTACATGGCTTTATCTATACGTACACAGATATACCATAAAAATAAGACCTGAAGCTTTCCTGGCGACGAATACGCTCACTTTCTTCTCGGGCAGCCAGACAGGTTAAAAGATGATTAGATATCAACGTTTCGGGAGTGTGCATCTCTGCCATCATCAGGATATTTATAAGATGTTCATTTATAAATCATTTTATAAGTATCCTGATGATGGGAGAGATGCACGTTCACGAAACGTTGATATCTAACCATCTTTTCACCTGGCTGGCTGCCCGAGAACAAAGTGAGATACACCATATTTCACTCATACCTCTAAAATAAACTAGTTCCAGAAATATTAATTTTATTAATATTGTTTTTTCAACATTCTATTTATTTGTTTGGAATATTTGCTCAATATAATGCAATCTTTTTAAATTGCTACCTCTGTCCCATAATAATTATACGGTATGCCGAAATAGCGCTACATTAATTACTGACAGGGGAGTATTTTGGATTTACTTGCATGAAGAAATGCTTGAAGAACACTGAAGAGTAATTGCGTGACCTGATCCTAATGAAGAAACATCTTCAAGTTGAGTACCAACAGGGGGCTTGGATTTTCATAACACCAGTATGGCGCTGTATGCAATTCGGTGAAGCAAAGCATGCTTAGTCGAGAGTAACTCTGTGAAAACCCTATAGTACGGTGTAACCCACATTAAGGAATAGTCCGTGAACACTACATGAGTAGATTGCGACACATGTAGCAAGAACTTTTCATATAATGAACGGTGTGCAGTGTACGAGTTTTCATTGAAAAAGCACAGCGGCTGACGTGGTGATGAAAGCTCACATTACAGGAGCGGCCAAGAAATTTAATGTCGGTACGAGAACGGCGTTTCCTACTTAGCAACAGAGGCGAAAGTGTTCGGAACGTGGATCCGTTTGCGCTGTAGCTGTATCGGATGAAAGGCAACGTCTCTCCAAACAAATAAGCTCTCATCCTTCAATGGATACGACTCCTGCCACAGCGAAAGCGTCAGGAAAATTGGTTCAGTTGCACCTTCGCTAAACATCTGTGAGCGTACCGTATATAGCCGTGTGCTGACGGCAGAGTTGAAACTCCATACCAATATGCTGAAGCCATTGTTGTCCGATTGAAAACAAAATCAGAACGTCTAGAACTTGCGTTATCAGTGCTGGAACGTATCACAGGTTAACCATCCTGAAAATAAATATCCAAAGTTTAGAATGATGATGAAACCATTCATGTGGAAAAAATAGTTCTACTGATGACGGAAGGTCAGAAAATGTGCCTACTGCCAGACCAACCTAGCACACAGTCAACATGCAAAAAGAACTCGTTTATTCCAACTTTTATGTTTCTAGATGTCGAATTCTTTGTTTTGGTGGTTTGATGGTAAATTAGCCAATTGGCCCCACATCAGTAATCATCCTACTGGTATAATGGTGACCACACCATTAGATGTCATCAAAAATCTTTATCGGGATTTGCTCACCAAAAAATTAATCCTAGCAATATGTGCAAAAATGGCCGCGACGATCGCGCGCAATGAGAGGGTGTCCATTTAGTAAGACAATGCGCCTCTCCATATCGTCCCCAGTGACCGCACCTGACTGGAAGCTGCAGCAGCCAGTGAAATCAACATGGATCTCACGCCAACCTCTAGACAGCCCGGATATAAATGTTTCAGATTTGGCGCTCTACTGGGAAAACCAGTCTCTCCAGTATCTAGTAGCTCCACAAACTGTTGGCTAGTTGATCATAACCGTTGAAATATCTTTCACTGAATAGGATGATGAATTATTTAACCTGAAATTAGCAGGTCGAAACATGTAGAGGGAAAGTGTGGTACATAGTTGCTCTTCTCTCTCCCTCCCTCCCTGTATGTGTGTATGAGCGTATTCTTTTCGTAGATATACAAGAAAGTTATACATTTCTATTCATAGGAATTCCTGAAGAACTTTTACAAATCCTGCAGCGCGTGGTCGCTTCCCCTACACATGATATTTTCCCCCACTAATAACCAAAGCAACGAGAGACAAACCTATTAGTAGTCAGAAGCGAATAGCATGGGGTGGTTGTACAATGTCAGAAAGATTTATGTTCCATACTGAATGGATAAAGTGCCAGATTTGTAGGATGTCTTAATCGTAGTACTCTCTTTTGCACCAAGTATTGAAGACATTGTAAAATGAAAATCGTGTCAAATAAGTCAAACTCAGAAAATTCACATGGGTTAGTCACAAGTAAAATGTATATCCTTACACCTTTGATTTCCTGTTTGACACCGCAGTGCCATCACTAGAACTCAGTAACCACGAATAAATGTGCCATTCTGTCATAGTTGGTGGAGGGAGGCGATCATAACTTCGCCTTTCTTGCTTGTACTTGAGCACAGGTATCCTAAATAATTGTCTTTAGATACTTAGACCATTGTCACTACAAACAGATTTAAACAACAGAGTCACTGACAAGCAAACGAAATCTAGTAGCAGTGTTGTCGGAAAACGCCGAAATAAGGTACAAGGGATGGTAGCTGGTTTATTACCTGCAACGCACCTAACTTTATTGCAGTGTTCAGCTTTATTTCCTTCCGTCGTGGCTTTATATTGCTGTAAAGGTTCATTGCCATTAAGTGAAGATAAATCGAGAACGAAAACGTCTAAATGCAATGTACGGTATTATTTCGCAATTCATACCTACAACTACAGGCAAGTGTAAGCTTTACAGTTACTCAATTGCTTATACTATAAAAGGAATGTTTAATTCTAACCTGATTTTAGGAGCATAAGGCAGACAACTGGAGACTTAACTAATTAGAGCACGTTAGAAGCTATAATTCTCTGATAATGATTGTCAGAAGCAAACAATACAATGTATATTATATATAAAAATGAACGTGAAGGGGTACGTCAAGCTTAACCAACAATGTTACGTTTGTGGTAGCGGGTACTGACAGTATGTATAATTATACAATTGCTTTTACAACTTCAAGTAAAGAAATTACTAACCCATTTCTTTTCTTTTTCTCGAAAGTAGAATGGTTTCGAGATAATCAACTTGAAGGATTCCAAGTGGAACAGTGAAACTCCGAATGGCTAAAAATAAAGTTTCATATTTTTGCATCGAATTAGACGAGTTCAAATCCAAATTTGAACAATCCAGCTTTTGGAGACTTTATTTAAAGTTGTATTCTCATTTTTAACTATTAGCACTTTGTTTACAAATTAATTTACGCAAATATGTTACACAAACCTTCCTCGTATAATGTGATTCGTTTAGAAGACTCTAAACTCATAGGAAGGGAAGATCAAGAGAGAGAGACATAGAGAGGAATGTATAAATCTAAATATCTGTTTAAATTGCTATTGCTTCCTGAAACCTACAATAGAAAAGAAAGACAATAGAAAGGGGAAAAGGAAGAAACGTTTATTTCAACATCTAACATAGCCAAAAACGCATGTTCTGTTAGTGCATTACAAACATAACAATCATTTTGTGGGAGGTTTTTGACACCTATGTTGCACTCCATGCTTATGCAACATTACGCAGAACTTTTTATCATCATTCAATTACTAAAACCACATTTGTGTTTGCCTTTGCAATAATTTTAGCGCTATTCTGAAACCGTAGCGCAACTATGTATGGATGTAGCACATTCATCTGTATTTTGTAAATAAACTTCCATCAGATTAGCCATGAATTACAGTGGGTTCATTGCGGAAGTAATTTCGGATTACACGATGGAATTGAGATTTTCCAGCGGAATACTGGCTTGGACTAATATTTTGGTAATTAAAGTGCAAATTGCTGCGCAGAGACAACGTTACAGCGAGTTTATTCCCTTAACGGGCTACGCGATTTAGTTGATGTTGTATAATAGCTCCTTTTGGACAGAGGAGTAAATTAAAATTAGAATATTTGCGTTTAGGGGTAGTAAAAATTCCATAAAATTTTTGAAATGTTGCTGCTAATTTCTTAGTAGTTATATGGTCGGTTTTATTCCCCGGAGCGTCTTCTATATGGGGTAGCCGTAGGTCCTTTGAATTTTACTCCTGTAGACCACTGGGTTATATTAGCTGATCCTGAGACCTAGAATCTAGTTCCATGGACGTTCTGAGTCATG
This sequence comes from Mantis religiosa, assembly GCA_030765055.1. NCBI lineage: Eukaryota > Metazoa > Arthropoda > Insecta > Mantodea > Mantidae > Mantis > Mantis religiosa. Next base: position 164,907,370 of record CM060948.1, on the reverse strand, counting down.
AACGTCTATGCTTTGCCAAAGGAACATCGTTGTCTATGCCCCAGTATTGCCACTTTGCATTTCAATATATTGCACTACCTTTGTTGCTGTTCTCTTGCGTTAATGTTATTTAGGTTTACTTTGGTGTTTAACCAATTCAAACGGTAATTTTGGACAACACCCACACCCTCGTATAATTAAACAGATAGTGGATATAGCAATACTCCATTTTCTGACACGAAGCTTGTGGAGTATTACAAACAGTGCGTATTATCCTAATAGCTTTATTTCATTTTTGTGAATTAATTACCTGGTGGCATTGCATTTTAATTCAATATTTTATCCATTTTATACTGTTTATGCAGTTATAAACTTAGCAGCAAAATGTTGATAAAAATTACCTATTGATGTTGTGTGAGAGGTTATCAGATAAAGGATTTGTAGTCATTGAATATTAGTTCCGTCTAGTGGAAAAACAGGGATCACGTAATACGCTTAAAGTGTGGTTTAATTAGCAGTCATTCAAACAACCCTAAATATGAATGCTTAATTTGTTTAATCGTTGTAGTAATTCAACAATATCAGTTCACTTCAGCTATGGGCTAACCTGTAAAACACATGACAGAAAGTAAAATTCACGATCTTCATGACATAATAATTTAAGATACGGTTGCTTAAAGGACATGAAAAAAGGCCAGTTTCTATCATAAAGAACACCGGCTTGGGAGCTTATGGGAAAAAGTGCAAGTAGAGGATTACAAGGACTTTTTCACTCCTGGTCCGCTTATTAGCACCGCCTTCATTAGGCTGACATACCATATGACTTTTTTTACGGCGCTGATTATAACGTAACTTTTTATGTGGTAGGTATCATTCCATCAATGAAATGTTTTCCTAACATTATTGAGCTATCACTATGCTCATCCCCGTAGGGGAGGGGATCCGTCCCCTTCAGCTGCCGTGGTGCGGGCGCTGCGGACCCCTAGCACTCGTGGTACCTCTGACGTTACTAGAGGAATCTCGGGCCGAATATTCGAGTCCCTCCCTGATAGGGAGTTGTTCGGATTGGGTTGGACTCAAGGGGGCAGTGGTTCCCGATACCCGTGGGAGATCGGGTACGTCTCCGAACGGGGTTGAGGGAAGCCATTAATATTCCCGCGTACTAGCCAGCATAGCTAGTAGAAGGTGTGCTAGATCACCAGGAGGCCCCACCGAGGTCATATCGGTAGCCTGCCCATTTTGGAGTTGGCGCGCGTAAGTGGCGTATCCACTTCCATCCCGTCTTGAGTACACAGGACCAGAGATGGGGGGCTTGTTAGTCTCTAGGTCTTGCCCTATGGAAAGCCCCACGGAGGCGCCGGGCGCCCTTTTGAAACAGCTCGGTAACTCCCTGGTCGAATGAGGCCCAGGTCCTTGGTCCTACCTGTCCAGGACTAATGGGAGTAGAACCTCTGGCATTAACTATCACTATGCTGATATTTGGGATGGAGAGTTTGATGGCATCACCTCTGCTCTACGAGTATGTGGGCCCTTTGCACCAAAAATCTGCTGCGGAATGGAACCACAAACCCAAAACGAAGGCTCAAAAGTGTTGTATGCAACCACTTGCAAGTAGCTGCTGGACATCCCTGGTGAGTTCTGCGCCGGCGCTCCTTATGTATACCTGTATGTAGACAGATGCCTGCAGGGGTATACAATCCCTCCCTACAATGCTACGTTATTATGCCTATATGATCCTATGTATTCTGGTTTAATTTTCAGGTGCTTACAGCTTTACTTCGCACCCGAATTTTGGCACGAAACCCCACATAGAGCAGGAATGGTGTTATCAAGCTCTCCAGCGAATAAAGGTACGAGCATAGCGGTAGTTCCCTTATTAGGTTTATGACTAACCTATACATGTTGATTTTGAGGAGCCAAAGTGCACAACGTTGTTCCTTGATATTCAGATTATAAATTTCCTTCTGTAACTGCAACATCGATATATTTTGGTACATAGGATCATCAAATTTTTATACATACTTCATTATTATATTTAAATAATGTATATAAATACTACAACTTACAGTTCTTTTACATCATGTAAGACATTCTCTATGATGGTACCGCAGAGTGATATGTTCCCTTTCATAATATAGAACTCTAATTCCAAAAATTCATGCCTCTTGTGCTTACTGTTTCGGAAATGTAAGAAAAATTCGGAAGTGTATGAAGTGATTAAAGATGAAGTTAATGGCATAGAACTGGAATTTATATAACCCAATAGATATGCATGAAGAGGCTACACATACCAAAGACGATATTTTACACCAAGGAAGTATATTAGAGCGTACAGAGTTGAAGATAACTGCAATGACTTACTGGCATAATAAATGAACTTAATAATTGGAGCGTGGAGTGGTAGGAGACACAATAAAAGCAAAAGCTGCATGTAAATTATCTTTCAACAAGTGTGGACTATTTTGAGCTTAAAGGAATGCAGCACCGAAATTGGCTAAAAATATGGGGAAAAATAATATTTTTGTTTTTAAGCTAATAAAATACTTTGAACCTTATAGTATCATAATCCAACTAAATTTATGAGTTTCAAGCATTTAAATACCTTCATATGACAATTTAAATGCCCGTGCGCACCTGCATAGCGGCCCTTGGATTCACAGAATTCTGCCATTTGAGTTGGATTGAACATACTAAATTAATACATTTGAAATTAACGAGAAAAGTTTCTGGTGGAATTTTATGTGTTGATATGATGGTTATTTCTTACAATATGTGGCACTATGGAAACAAAACACTGGCTGCAAACATTGAAAGCAAATAATAATGTTTATTATTTTACTTTTGTGTGTGTTTCCAACGGTCGGGATTTTCTGTTTATATATATATATACAACTGATGAGTTTTAGTCTGCCATTTAACATTTATAAAGATATTTTATACATCAAAACGTGCATATAACTGTTACATAGGTTAAAGGTAAAACATTCTTTGAAACAACTGACCTTCTGTTGACTGTGTACATAGTTAGGATCATGAATAGTCCAAACAATACATGGGAAGAAACACCTAACATAACACAACAATGTGAACATACTTGAGGCCTGATGTGATAAGAGAATTATTGGCTGTGTACCAAAGGCTGGCATCAGATGAAATCCTAAGGAGATGTACATTGGGTAAGACACAAAATGCAAATGAAGGTTTACGTAACACGATATGGCATAATTGCCCAAAAAGAAATATTTGTTTTAAAGAAGAGACTTCAGGTTGCTGTGACATCAACCATCAGTGAATTCAATTTTGTTAGTTCTGCCTCACTCAATCAAGCTGCAGTCAGACATAATGGACACAGATTTCACCAGCATCTCTAAAAATTAGTAAAAGGAAGGACCAATTACGCTTAATTCTTTCAAAAATTTCTGTGAAAGTAACTTCTAAAACATCCAGAAGGAAACTGAATTTGAAGAACACTGCAGCAGAAGAGAGAAGAAAGAGGCAGGAGGGTCCAACTTACCTATCTGGAGGGTTTTAGTCTGCTGCAAGGCATGCAGCTAATAGGGAAAATGTTTTGGATTTTAAAATTTCATTTACTCAGTTATAGTTTTTTCAACATTTTTTGTCATGCAAAATGTTCCACACGATGCAGTTTTGATTCAGTTCCTCTAAAATTTTCAACACATGTTCTTAGAAAGCAAACAAAGGTTTGTATCATATGAATTTTTAATATTCATTATATTTTTAAAGTTATTGATATAAAAAGTCACAGGTTTAATCAAATTTTGGCTTTTTTGTTTGCTCCATACCTATTTTTTTACTCTGGAACTAAAAGTAGTATAAGAAATTCATATGATAGATCTTTTCTTCATAGCCATCTGAATAGTTTTATAAATAGAAAAATTAAAATTTTGACAATTTTTATCACGTTGAGCAATTTGAATTTTGCTCAAATTTTGAATTTCACAAATTAATTACTCAAAAACTATTGAAGATATAAATACCAAATTTTGAATTCTGTGTCCACTATGCATCAGAACTAAGTGGTAAAAAGTTCAGCAAGATTGGTTGAAAATTGCTGGATTTGGGGTTTTCGGTGTTGCATCCCCTTAAATAAAACACGTTCTGTAAATGATAGAAGTTTACTTATTTTTTATTTTGGAACTTAATTGTCATTAGTGTTGAAGAGATCATCAATTAAGTGAGCGCCGCGACTTGGTTGGGTTGCGCGTATACAGTTGACCCAATCTTCAATGACAGAAGAAAGTAAATTAGGTTGAATTCACGAATAGCGCGAGTGATGTTATTCATAAGATCAATCACTCTTTCTGGCTTGCTAGCATAAACTCGAGATTTAACATAACCCCACAAGGAGCAATTCAACGGCGTTAAATAACATGATCACGGGGACCAGTTAACTTCACCACCACGGGAAATGGATCCTCTGCACATCTCCTTCAAAAGATGGACTGTTTTGAGAGCATTATAAGATGTGGCACCATCCTGCTGGAACCAGATGTTTCTGAGATCCATACCATCCAACTGAGACTAAAAACATTCCCTTATAAGAGCATGGTATTTTTCTTCTTAGACATTTAGAGCTTCTCCATCCTGGACTTGGTAAAAATATGGACCAATAATTCCACCGTCTAAAAATCCGCACCACACAGTAACCTTTTGGGGATGAACTGGTAGTTCTTGAATCTGCATTGGATTGGTAATTTTGTTTGTTAATGAAGCCATTCATCATTATTCGACAAAAATCCGTGTCAGCTTCTAATTGCTCCATAGCCCAGTCAGCAAATACACTGCGCAACCCATGGTCGTCGGGCTTTAGTTCTTGACTTAAGACCATTTTGTAAGCATGTAACTTCAAGTCGAAATGCAGAATTAGCCATGTTGTGGCAAAGAAAGACCCAATTGTTGCGCCCGACAAGCAATTGATTTGTTTGCGGTCTCGCGTTCACTATCACGGACAGCACCTATATTTTTGTTGGAGCGCTTACGTCGATTACGTAGGGTTGTTCTTTGATCGCTGACAGAACCACTTCTTTCAAATTTATCGATTTATGTATTTATTCATTATATAATGCCGAATCGTTTTCTCGCAGGGAATATTATGCACACCGTAAATTTCAGGCAATACAGGACGGGTTTGGTGAACTGATTATCCATTTTGATAATAGTTTTTCAAAATATTTAGGCGTTGCTGAATGCTGTAACGTTCCATGGCTTTTTTGTCAATAACAACAGCAACCATATTAAACAAATAACTGCCGTAGCTTGATAACAACGGCAGGTATCACATGTTAAAAATAGAACACTCTTGTTGAAAGACACTTTATATGTAGTACAAATGTGCATGAACATACACAAATACTAATGAAGATATAAGAAGAATTAAATTTTGTTGCACTACTCTTAACAAATAATACGGAACTCCTGAGAAGCAACGTATGCTTATTTTACGGCTTTCTAATAAATATTGTCACAGATAAATGTCAAACCTATACTCGAGAAAATAAAAACGCAACGTACTTCTGGACGAATAAAAACTGTAAGTATAATAATTTATTGGCATAATTTTGAGTGGGAGTGATTGTGATTGAAGAAACAGAGTGGAACACCTCGACTCACCACTACCGAAAAGAGGTATATTATAGACTCCCACCACCAGAGGTAAGGAATGAAACGAAGAGAGCCTACAGGCTGGCAGAGGGCGCATCCAGCAAAGTCCGTAACAGTTGGAGAGATTGTCACTCAACGTACCGACGGAGTGTCTCAGCACCACACGGAGAGAGGGCGACGAAGCTATCCTAGCGTGCAGGGAGCAACTTCTAGGAGGATCAGGAAAGAAGGCCTACATGCACACGTATCCGTAACCGTCTGTCCACATCCGCCAGAGCAATTGCGCTGACAACCAATCCCGAAATATAACAGGAGGGTCAAATGAGGGAAAAAAGGGAATCGCTGAGAATTCGCACCAAAGTTTCGCCTAGTGAAAAGTGGGAAGCCAAGAAGAGAAACCCAACTCAGAATAGTCGGTTACTGGAAATCAAACCCGCGACACCTAACTGCGGCGCTACATCTCTCAGTGGTTGATTAGGTATAACAAGCTTCCATACCATGACATTTACCAGAACAGGCTCCGATATTTCTGCTACACTTCTGTTTATATCCATACATAAATCCTCTGAGGTCTTGAACTCACACGACCTTTCTACTCAATCTAATACAAACCTCTTACACATGTTTACTTTCTCCTCTACTTAATGTTAATCGAGGAAAAACAGTTGCAGAAATTATAGAATTCCTTGAAGTCATAAAGGCAATGGGGATGCAGTATGCTTTCAATGACGGTGTCAGCTTCAGAGATAACAGTTTATCGTTTTGAAATTCCATTCTTTTTGCATGCAGAAAATTCAAGTAAGTAGCAAGAAATATCTCGAAAATTCTTTACTCTATAACAAATTTATTTAACATAAATTGTGTCTTACAATGAAATTTACATCTTTTGCGAAGTAAGATTTTGTCTATATCTTAGGTTTACCGGTTATGAAAAAGTCATTCAGAATGAAGAGGACTTCAGAGAATATGAACTTGAAGATATACGTTCTATTTGTGATGAAGGTACGTTCAGCTTATGTTAATTTAATAAATTTTATTGTAACCTTCTGTGGTAAGATGAAGATTTAATTTTCAAAGCAGTTTTAATTACTAACCGAGGTATCACTTTTGAGTTACGCTTTTCACTCACCCGCAACCTCCCTCACCCAACACACACGCGTAGACATTAGATACCTGTTTCTCTTGAATTAGTTTATTTCCAGTGAATTTTCATATCTAATTCTTCAGTGGATTACAAAGGTTCCTCAACTTAGTGCCAATACATAGCACAGCAAGTAGTAAAGAAATAAATTAGTTCACTTGGATGAAGCTCTTAATCTAGATAGAACTGAGAAGATGTATAAACTCAGCTTAGGAGAAGGAATTTGGTAATTGTGGTACATTTCATTCGAAACTGTATAATTGATGGACTTGTGGTAGGTTAATGCAAAGCAGGGCTAACTCCCAAACTCGCGTTGGAAATTTGCTTATCTGGTGTACACTAACGTCCTTCATTTGGATGGCTCATGCACTAACGCTTGAGACTAGCAGGTGTCGGTTTCTGTATCCGGTAACCGACTATCCAACCAAACAACTTTTCGCGTTTTTTTCTTGGTCACTAGGCGAATGCTGGGTTGGCTTATTTTCTTACCGCGAGTTCCTGTAGCTCCCATACATTTCAACCTAACATTAATCCAATATTTCAGGGTCGGAAGTGTGCGATGGTGCTTCTGCCTGCTAAGAATAACAAATGCTGTTTTCGGCCTTAGGGCAGCGGTATGTTCACTACCCTTGTGAATGGGGACGTTCATCAGCACCCGAATGAACTTTGATCACTTGTTGAGGACTCAGCATGGTGGCTTGTGCCTTGCTGCGCCTGGTTTGTGGCACACCTCTTTGACGCTGCCAACTCCTTCCTACCTGCCGAGATTTAACCGACAGTAGCTAGCTGAAGGTTAAGTGTGCAACGACCTTTGATGTCTCTTTACAAATATGGTCCCTTAGCTGTCTGCATTAAATTTATGGTGGAAGTTATTAATATGTGACACCTGCGCCCGCCTTGGTAGTGTAGATGGTAGCATGTCTGCCTCACGTTCAAGAGGTCCCGAGTTCAAATCTCGGTCAAGGTGAGCTACTTGGATAAGATTGGAGGACGTACTTCACAACAAAAAAATGTGATACCCAATTCTAAAAGCTACAGGGAAAGGTATATTGAATGGGGATAAAAATGTCTGTATAGATATGAAGTTTGTTGCATTTGTCTTTCTCTCCGAGTGATGATTCCTCGTTGTCAGGGTGCAGTTATTTGAAGATAACGAGGCCCCTTTCGCTTCGACTTCATAAGAGTGAGTTTGCTTATTTTATCTGTCCTTAGCCCACGATCTCAACACTTCCTATCGTTACCACGAGGATGTTTCAGACGGTCGCTGGCATTTAGAAGGTCGTTGGCTTACTTTCCGTGGACGATTACCCATGGCTCTTTTTGGGGTGCTCTCACGCCGATAGAAGAATTTTGGGGTACATAATTATTTCCACCAATTTCTCTGTCCATCCAGTTCACCTCATCCCTTATGTCAGCTCACATCTCAGCCTTATTATTTCTTTCTGGGTTCAAGCTTCCGGTGAGCAGGTTTGGTACATATTGCTATGTAAATCTCTAACCTTCGTATCGCGTTGGTCTTCCAGTTCCAAGCACTGCAGAGTTTACTCAAGCCGGTAGAGGGGAGGTGACTCCGGTTGTATGAGTCACAAACGAGGAATTCAAATTTGTAGTTATTAGGGATCCTGGTCTCTGCTGTCGATTATACTCAGTCCGGACACTATTAGTGTTCCCTCACCTCAACTCTCCCTACAATGAGGCACCCCATCAGATTTCTTGTTCAAGGTGCTAAGTTCATTGTTATTACCATTTTATCATCACAGTTGCTTGGATTTGTTACGTAGGACACATTTGTGTGTCCGTAGATACTTTCGAAGATAGTCGCTCGCTTGTCTCACACCTAATCCACATATCTTGCTACCGGGGACTTGGACATTGCAGTGGCACTCTTCGCGACCTTCATAGTTATGCTTAACCACCAAGCGCTACCTAGCAATGAAGTCTTCTAGAACTCTACCATATTTATAATGCTGATTTCATACTTATAGGAAAATTATGATCAATTCTTTATTATTTCAAGGGATTATACTTTGGATTTGCAAAGTTTCTTATTCGGGATGGTATTCCCACGCCCTTCTAAATTCGAAGGGTTGCAAGTTCCGCAGCTCTGGTTTCTCTGATCTTAATCCTTGCACATGTTCTGTGTTTACATACTTGTATTTTCAACAGCTCAGTTTTCCTAACAATTGAAGAAACTTTCACCTCGAACATGGGCCTTATTGTATCCAGTTGAAGACCCCAAGGGATATCCTCTATTTCCGCATTTACGTCCGCAGACCTGTGTATCCCTCGTTTCTGCTAAACATGAACTCATATTCCGTGCGAGTCTTCTTATTCGTTTCATATTTACCTCTATATTATAGTTTATTTATAAGTTTCTATATTCTCAATGAAATATAGATATGAAATTCCTCGTACATTGAATATGACATTTTCTTATTTCGGAATTGTGCCGCACTACAATGGTTCTCCGACACACACAGCAAACGTTCAGTCTACAAGATTCCCGGTCCTCAGGATCCCTGTCTGTCAGTCCCCTTTGTTCCATGCTCCATTTAACGGCATTCGTCCACTTCTCTCTGGGTCACTCTTTCCTCCTTCTCCCTTCCATTTCCAATTCCAATATCTTCTTTGTATTCTTTCATTTGCCATACTTATGACATGTCCATACCATCTTTGTCTTCTCTCTTCAATTACTTCCAAAACATTCTTTTCGACTTTTATCATTTCCCTAAGTGTTCTGTTTCTAATATTCTCAATTCTTGATTTCCTGACTGCTCGCCTCCAGAAACGCATTTCAGCTGACAATAACTTATTCACTTGCAGTCTACCAATTGGACAAGCCTCTGATCCATATGACATGACACTCTGTGCCAATGCATTATATATCAATGTTTTGGTTTCTAGAAGGATATTTTTGCATACAACACAGAGTTAAGCATTCCAATTACTTTTTCCCATCTGCTGCTCTCTTCTCTACTTCTGATGTAGTCGAACCATCAGTTTCTAGTATTTATCCAAGATATTTTAATTTAGTCGTATTCTTAATTTTACCTTTTTCTGTTTTTATTGGATCATCTCTATCTAAATTAACTTTCATGTATTCTGTTTTATTCATGTTTATCCTCAGGCCACATTTATCACATTCTTTAATTAGCCAATTAGCTACCTCGTAATTATATAAGAAGGATCGTCTGTATCTCGTGTTATAGCAACTTCATTATCTGCAAACAAAAAAATATGTAGGTATTAATTTTCCTCTATTGTACAATGATATTTGGTAGTATTCAATCATTGAATATCAGCACTTTGGTTTAGTTAATCACTACACTACTTAAAAAACTATATATTCTATACAGTGTAGTGTTGAAATAATGCCTACTAAGGGAGTTCGGTGTCAGAATTTTTAAAATCCCTCAATTGTTGTACGTATTCACCCGTGCGTTTAAACCCGTCAAATTGTGATGCAGTTCCTAATAAATCGTTTGGATGCAGTCAGTGAAATGCAAAGTGACAACAGACGACTCTCAGTCAGGTGGAAAGCTCAGGTGTAATGAGATAAGCGATTTTTGAAATAACGGTATTAGCGAAAATGGAGCTCGTCAATAATTGAGCTAAATACAGCTAAGCATGCAGACCTATTCCGCTGTGATCAGGCAAGCGTTATAATGTGGAGTATGCGTCCATTGGTATTATACAGGATGTTAATGAACTATACCGAAATAACTTCAGCGATTGTAGAATAATATAAGCAGCATGACATAGGCAATGCATGGTCTGCGGCTAAATGTAACGCAGTAAATTGTGGAAAGATAGAGTCAGAATGAAAAATGCAATGCCACAGCCGGAATTTGAACCACGGATCTATTGGTTGCCGCCCAGCCACTCAAACCCTTGAGGTACTATGGCCACCGTGCCGGCATGACATTAAATTCTCCAACTGACTCGTGATTTTCCCGGTAAACCACTTAGTAGTCTTCATAAGCACATGAGACAGCTACCTTAATGGCGACTTACAAAATGTCAGTACTTTAAGGCCCGCGCTTTATTGTTAACTACTATTAGGTCAATTAATGGAAATTAATTGTTCTTTCACACTGGTCGTGTGTAAGCCAAAGTATGGAAAGATAGAGTCAGACTGAAAAATTCAACGCCATAAATGCCAGCTATGGCATTCAATTTTTCAGTCTGACTACGTTTCCACAATTTAACCTTCACACGGCCAGTGTGAAAGGACAATTAATTACCATTAATTGAGCTAATCGTGGTTAACTATAAAGCCCGGGCCTTAAAGTACTTACATGTTGTAAGTCGTCATTATGGTAGCTGTCTCATGTACTTATGAGAATTCCTAAGTGGTTTACCGGGAAACTCACGAGTCAGTTGGAGAATTTAATGTCATGTCGGCACGTTGGCCATAGTAGCTCAAGGGTTACAGTGACTGGACGGCAACTAGTAGATCCGTGGTTCAAATCCCGGCTGTGGCATTGAAGTTTTCAGTCTGACTCTATATTTCCACACTTTATCCTACACAAGGCTAGTGTGAAAGAAAAATTAATTTGCAGTAAATTGTGTTAAACCTAATTAATATCAAAAGTTGTTAAGTTAAGATTTAAACAACGTAGGTGAAATAGTTGGATTGGAATGTCTTTAGAACTGCTTCTCGGTTATACAAATTTAAATTTTAGTACTCGTTATTGGTGTTTTCAAGATTTAATGCCTCACAAATCTCTCAAAGCTCGAACTAATCACCTGCCAGTGCGACACTAAACAGCAATTAACTGCCTCCTTGCATCATACAGCCCATTCTAGTGGCGTTTATTTCTGGTGGCCCAATCCATAACGCTGAGATGTTCTGTTCTGAAGGTCATTGGTTCGTTCCTGTCATACAGTTATTTTTTCGTCTTTTTATACGTAAATTCTAATAGATATAAATGGCTTCACTCGTAACTAAGAACTGATTGACAATTTCAATAATACTACTACACTTTTTCTGGGGTCACCTCAAGTTTCTGGTATCTATTACCGCAGAAGAGGACCTAACTGTCCGAATAATAACAGCATCGGAAGTTATTGGACACAAACAAGGAACTTTGGTCACAGTACGACAGTCGTTCCTTCACCGCTGTCAAACTTGCATAGCAAAGGCAGGTGGCCTTTTCGAGTAGTTCTCATAAAACTGGCGTAAAGAGTTGCATTTACTTTTATTTTATGTCTGTTCGTTCACCCTTTAAACCACCTTCCATTTATATGTATGACATGTGAAATGTATTACGCAGGAATCAACATTTATTAGAAAGAATTGTAATTAATTGCACTGACAATGTGAAATTACTCCGTAAAATGCATACATTTGTACAAGAAATAAAAGCTTAGACAAAATATCAAAATACAATCAAACAAACAAAACAAAAATAAAAGACAAAAAATAAAGGAGACTCGAACTCTTTTGCGTTTCACTTGAAAGCTAATGTTATAACCCTTATGCCAAACTATGTCTCTGCATTTTCGTGTGTTGTGTACTCATGTGGTGTTATCATTGGAGGTGACGTACTGGCACTTTAGAAACTTACACATTTGAACCAAAAGGCCACAGGCCTCCAGCTCAAATTAGTTGTTTAGGATATCTCCACTTGCTCCAAAAATATTTCCGTGTAGTTTATTGACACTCTGTATATTCACTATACTGCAGGCAAATTAAAATTTTATTTCAGTGATTAATTCAATCGACTAGCAAGAGCAGTATATCAAGACGCTTAGTGGAAATATAAAATTATACCCTGAACGTTTCATTGCCGTAATTTGAGTTTACGAGACAAGACGTGTTATTGGATGGAGAAAAAACTTGTGTTGTGAGGTAACGCGAGTCTCCTTGGTATAACAATTAAACAGCACTGTACAGAATTATTCTTATGTCAAAGGGAAAGTAACTTAAGTAAAGAAAAATTACATAAACAAGGGATATTTAAGCTACTATCTACAGAGTTATTATGCATTAATCTGCATTACTTTGGTATCAGCTACTTAAAATTTAATTGCATTTGTCGCCTACCTCTCGCTTATCAGTTTTGTCTCTTTGCACATAGACAATAATTGTGAAAATTATGGCTGCAGAAACTTATGGAACTTTTGTAAGTTGAGGAAAAGTTATTCCTAACAATACAACAAATATTGGGACATTTCTCCAAATTTTATCCTGGCGAACAAACGTTTTGTTTCCCCTGCGTAAATTTTCTGAAGTTAGTCATCAGTTACATATTCATCCAGCATACAGTCCAGAGTTTTCACTGCCTGACTTCACCTGTTTGGACCAATGAAGGCGCTCCTAGGTGGGCATTGTTTGGATTTCAACAAATAGATATTGGCAGTTCGGAACTATGCACCTAAGAAATGAAGCACTATTCTTCTAGTTAATTCAGATTGGGTTATGATGTAAGGAATATATGGAGAGTGTTTCGTGAGACCTTTTTTTCTCTTAATCGTTAATATTTTTAAGTTAACCTTCCTCATATAGATTTTAATGCACTTGGGAGGGGATAGATGAAGCTTTTCACTTCCAACGCAAACTGGGAGATGCACTAAATGCAGCTCTGTTTTCCCAACATATGAGCTATCATCACTGAACCAACTGAAAGCTAATAGCGCTGTTTTCCTATGTTGGCAGCTGAAATACACTGCTGTGTGTGAAAATTGCAATACCAAGAAAGAATTATCCAAATAATTCCAAATTTGGTGGAAGAGTAGAAGAGTGTACAAGCAATAAGTGATTAGGTTCGCAGAGAGATGGAATACCAGTAGGCCGAGCAGGGCCCTCGCGTGTCATTCCGATAAGCTCAGTGTTGGACCCAGTGAGGTCAGTGCAGTGCTGTCAAACAAGGGGGAGACAATAAAGTGAGTGCCAGTGTGCCTCGTCGACGTGAAAGGGAGCCATATCGGTATATGCACTTACCAATAAAGAGGAATAAGAAGAGGAATACAAGAAGGAATGTTGAAATAAATTATGATGAAATAATATATGAAAAAGTAGGCGAAGAAGAGGAAAGAAAGGAGAATGTTCAAGTTGTAGACGAAGTTGAAAAAGTTGAGTTTGTGTTTGAGAAGGATAGAGAACAAGGAGAATGGTCGTTAATAAATCAAAAGGATACGAAAGAAAAGACCGAAGAGTTTAATATTAAGGAAATTTATAATGATTTTGAAAAAACGTTGAAGTTAAGTAGATTAGAAGAACCCAAGACACTAATTGCGGCATTAAGATATATTACAAGAAGAGCTTATGAAAATGGCGATAAAATTATGATTCCAGTTCCAAATGCAGTTGAAAGGATGGAATCAAGAACAAAAAATCTACCAACAGATCTAGAAGAATTAATGTTGTTGTTAAATATTGCTTTTGAGAGAAGGGGAGAGGTATTAGATCTAGAAGAATTATATAATGATCTTGTTCTATGTTATGGTCGAGTTGTATTTGATTCAGCAGCAAGCTGGCCACATTGTTATGCACAAATTAGACATTCAGGATTAAATAGATCGGAGATTGTTAAAAAAGATGTCGTAAAGGATAATGTAGTAAAAACCGCCAATTTTAATCCTAGCTTTAAGCCAGAAACAACATTTTATAAGACCAATGCACAAAAAATTCCAAATAAATCTAATAAATCGGAAAATATTATAGCAACATGTTTATCAGCTGTAAACACAAATAAATCTATAACTTCTAAACAAAATAAATATAAAATAGCCCAAGTAAATAAATTTAAGGACAATATAAGAAGTTTCAATCATAATATGGCAAATGAAGTAAATGAAAATAGAGAGAATTTCGCAAAAGTAAGAGGAGATGTATTTGGTGGATTAAATTTAGGAAGTAACTCATGGAGGAAAGCTTAAGAATTGCACAGATAATTGGGCAAAGAAGTAAATTGGTTATGGCGGAAATAAGAAAAATTGCAGAAGAATTAAAATTAGATATTATCTGTATTCAAGAACCGTATGTGGTAAATTCCAAAATTCCATATATGCCGTTAAGATCCCGACAAATCTTATCTCAGGAAAAGGCAATGGCAGCAATAGTAATTTTCAAGCAAGATTTGCAAATAGTAAACATAGCGCAATTTCTGGATACGCATGTTAATTGCATTGAAGTTATAACAAAGTATGGAAGTTTTATATTGGCAAATTATTATTTTCAATATAGTGTGGATTTTGAACCCTTTCTATATAAATTACAAAATATTCATAATAAATTCAGAAATAAAGAAATCATGCATGTATGTGATTGTAATGCAAAATCAACTTGGTGGTTCAGTAAAAGACCAGATGAAAGAGGGGAGAAACTGGAAGAACATATCTCGGAATTAAATTTATATGTAATAAATAAAGATGGTAATCCACCAACTTTTCAAAATAGAGCAGGTGCTGAAGAAAATATAGATATTACTTTAGCGTCAGCAACAGCGGAGAAGAAGATTAGAAATTGGTGGGTCACACAGGGTCAGACCACAAGTGATCATAATTTGATTTATTTTGATTATATATTGAATGGGGAAGTAATTCAAGAAGAACATGAAATAGAATTACCTTATAATTATAAAAGAGCAAATTGGGATAAGATGAAGCAAGTATTTAAGGATTTAAATTTACAGTATACGGGAATATCAGTGGATTTGGATGCAATAAATTTAACACAAGCAATAAAAGTAGCAGTATCAAAATCCGTTCCAAAGATAACAATTTCTAATAATAAGGATAAAATAAAATGAACAGATAGATTGCAGAAGCTGTGATCGTTAGCAAGGAAATTAAGAAGAATATATCAAAAATCAAACATACATACGGAAAGAGAAGAGAACTTAAAGAATTATAGGGAGGCCAAACAAAAGTATAAACAATTATTAGAAGACACCAGAAAACAACATTGGGAACAGTTCGTTGAAAATAATTTAAAACAAGATGTCTGGGGACAACCGTATAAAATTATTATGGATAAAATTAAGAAGCCAGAAATCTTAACCACATTAGATAAGGGTAATGGAGAGATGAGAGAAAGCGGGAAAGAATCGGTGGAATTTTTATTACATACGTTATTGCCAGATGATAAAGAGGAAGAAGATGATGATATTCATGTTGAAAAAAGAAACCAGATGATGTTGCAGTATACAGGAAATCCTGTTTATCCCTTTGATATTACAGAAATAAAATTAATTCTGCAGAAGTTAAAAAAGAAGAAGGCACCTGGTCCAAATGGTATTATAAATGAGGTCTTGTATAATCTACGAGAAGAAATTGTCTTGTTTTTGTGTTTCTTGTTTAATGACTGTTTGGCAAGAGGGAGATTTCCAAACTTGTGGAAGGAGGCAAAGGTTGTAATTTTGTGCAAAGGAGTAGATAAGGACAGAACGCAACCAAAATCTTTCAGACCAGTATGTTTATTAAATGCTATTGGCAAGATCTTTGAACAGTTAATATATAAAAGAATAATGGAAAATAGGTTGATGCTGGGTATGAATAATAAACAATTTGGTTTCAGAAAGGGATATTCAACTGAGGATGCAATATTAAAAATTCAAGAAACAGTGTCAAAAAGCCAAAAGAATTATGTAATTGGATTATTTGTGGACATATCGGGCGCTTTTGATTATTTATGATGGCCGTATTTTTTCGGCATTTTAAAAGACAAGAAATATTCAAGTACTATTTATAATTTATTAAAGGATTATTGTTCCAATAGAGAAGTATTCATTGGTGGATCAAATTTTGAAACTAGGAAGAAGATAACCAAGGGTTGCCCTCAGGGTTCTATCTTGGGGCC
>CM060948.1:164755823-164885823 GCA_030765055.1 Mantis religiosa | reverse complement strand
ATATATATATAGAATTATTAAATATTAATATATGTACAGCTATAAGTATTAATATCTATATATGTGTATAGATGTATAATTTCCTTTTCTTCGTTTTTTTTTTTAATTTTTTAATTTCGTTTGACAGGCCCCTCCCCACCTGCCTGGTGGCGATCAACCTTGATTTTCCAGCAAGCATTCTACATCGCCTCCCTAGGAGATTAGCTGGGTTATTATATGTTTCAAATGGGAAGGTGTTTGTCCTTGAGTGCTACTAGGTGAGCAACCAACCGGAGTCCTGCGGTGTTGTCGTATTGCATTCCACCTAAGTGATGTGTGAGGAGCGCCAAACTAATCAATCTCTAATAAATAGTATTCGCGCTAAGACAAAAATTCAGATTTTGCAAAAACTGATGCATGAGGAAGGAGAGGCTAATGTATTTAACATATACGTAAAAACCCCATTTTTACCTCAAATAGTTTTCCTAATTCAAATAAATTAGATACCACTATATTATAACAAGGAATTGCGACGTAAGCACTGTAATGCTGTAATGATTATCATTATTGGTTGGCATTTATGCCTGAACGTATATTTTAAATTTCTCAGAACTGAAACGTAAACATTTGACATGGCGTGGTAAAAGAAATATGTACTTTGAATAAACCAAAGTTTTTGTTAAATTCGATGAGAGGAAACGATTCACTTCTTGCTTGTCTGGCAGAACGTGTCTGGTCACGTTATATCTTTGTTTATGAATGGTTCGTAATCTCTATTTACTCTTGAGAGTTCAAAGCCGTACTATTCAGTTACTCTTCCATGAAAAAGTGTATCAGCTGGATCAATGAGACGCGATCCACCTTCCCTCTCTTAGTACTGCTAGAACAATCCAATAGAGTTAATGTGGGCTGAAATTATGTTGCTAATAGAAATAATGTTTTTATGTCTGACGTTGAACGACTTATTTACGAAGAAATTAACAAGGAACACAACAAGACTGGTAAAACTGCGTGAGACATCAGATAAATTTCAAGAAGATAACTTTTGGAAAGAAATAGCACGTAACGAGATTTTGGAACCTATTATCATTAATTTGCAGTACTCAGACGATGAAGACAATGACAATGACGAATTGTCTCTTAAGGTAAATAAAGTTCACAACTATACGGATGCACCGCTGGTATTTTCGTTTAATTGGAAAAATAAGTAATTCATAGGCTATAATTAACTTTAACTATATATTTAAAACATTTGCGTAAAATATGAATATTCATTTTCGAATTGTGATTTCAGCAACTGCATTATTAGAAAACTTTGGAAAATTCAGTTTGCGTCCCCTTACTTCCAGCGCCACGAACACTCGCAAGTGTGCGAGAGAGAGGGAAATATAAAAATAGTCGGTATAACGAGGTGGCAACGCTGAAGGCTCTAACGCATCTGATTCGCTACAGAAGAGAACTCTTCCCATTTTAAATACATAATAGTTGGCTGCTCCCGCAATAAGCACTCTAGATAGTGGCGTGTGTGTTGTGTACAGCATGAGTCATGCTGGTTGAGCGTAGCGTGAAAGGTCAGTGTGGTAAGCATGGCTGAACGTCCTGGGTGCCAGACTGAGGATTCATGAGTATTGTTAATGATGTCATGCAGAGGTGTGCGTGCGTGTAGTGCGTATTGCGGTGCATGTATGCCCATGCTTTGTGCACGGTTATTGTTGGGTTATATGTTCATGCCTCTTACTGATGGTGTGTTAGTAACTGAAGGGGAAGGAGGGTTAGTATAGTGTAATTGGATATAAATGAAATTAAATGTGTAGTGTTTAACGCCCGCTTTTACTAGATACGGCACCGCAGGCGATGACACTGATGGTACATGAGATGAACACGGAGAACCGGTGGAATGAGATGGCGGGGGAAACCGGAGATCCCAGAGAAAACCCGCTCCAGCGCCGTGTTGGCCACCACAAATCCCACTTTGCGGTCGCCTGGGATCGAACCCGGGCCGCCTTGGTGAGAGCCAAGCGGTCTAACTACTGAGCCACGGCGCGGCCCGTGTAATTGGATGTTTGAGGCATGCCGTCCAGTGCAAGATGTTAGCGATGAGCTAATGTGTCTTGGAATGCTGGGGGAATTCGGTTAGGGTGAGTTGTAATCGTTGTGGTTATGTTCAGCCCTAATTGACGATGAGATGGTTAAGGTGTTCCTGGATGTCTTGTTCGCTGTCGTCATTGCCCGAGCATCTGTGGAAGAAATAAAGCGGTCGTTTGTGTTTGGTAGCTAGTGGGTCGTAATTGTTTGTGCATTCAATAAGCGGGTTTGTATGATTTTCTGCGTTTTTGTGTAAGCCTAAGGCGAGTTTGCGGATTAATTCATTAATGGTGTGCACCTTAAGTTCTTTGTGTAAAGATGCTGCTGGAGTTGTCCGCGGGAGTTTACAGATAAGCCGTAGGATTTTATTTTGAAATAAAAATGCTGTACGACACGCACGTTTCTTTCCTTATTTTACCGTTTTTTATTGTTTCCGTTTGTTTTACTCTTGTTTTCCGTGCTTTTACACATATACACCATACACGTAAAAACCAATGCCCAAGCCGGGATTCGAACCCGTGACCTTCTAGGCGGTGGACGCTATATTAGACGCACGCACATAATAATGACCAAGGCTATGAGGGCAGGCATCTGCTTGTAGTTCGAGTCATGTCCTACAGTCAAACAGACATCAAGTGCAATTTACTCAAACAAAGAGTACATAGATATAAATAATGACCTATGAAGAGACGCATCGCAATGCATCTGAGCCTCGAAGGCTGTAACATTTTCGAAGTAGACGTCTACCTTCTGCAGGTGTTTTTAGAAGTACAGAGATGCATTTAAAAAGCGAGAGATCTTTCCAAGTAGGATGTGTCGTACAGTATTTTTAATATTTCTAATTATGAAACACAAATTGTGGCATTATGTGTTGTTTATAACTCCCACAAAGAAAGCTTTCCTGAGTCCAGGAATCAAATCTCGTACCTCACTGCAGTGAGAAAGTGCTGTAGCAGTGACCTATGGGACTAATTATAGTTGGAGCTGGTTTTCAAGCTCTTGTCTCGTTTAGCAAGGTCTCCTGTCCGTTGATATGGCGGCCCCTTTACTGGCATACTTAGGCAAACCTTTAGGCGTCCGAGTTATCCGGGAGTAACCAACTTCAACGAAGGAAGACTTGCGTATGCCATCTGGTATAGATGTTACCTGATTTGGATATTTTACCTTGATCTCGCTATGCTTAAACATATAGAATGGAGATGTCTCTACTAATATATAAGGATCGCATGCGAGAGGTCCGGCGTGCTATTTTCATCAATCACGTATTCTGGCCTTACGTTTCACGTAATGCTTTGCAGCCAGTACGCAAAAGCGGGGAGTTTCTCAACTAACACAACTTTCTTTCGTTTGTTTTCATTACTTCTCATCTTTCAGGCATTCTTCTAAATTCCACTGCGTATGGCATCACTTGAAAGATGATGCTGATTTTTGGGGTGTTTGGTCAGCGGATCGATCGCTACCTTTTGTAGACAGGTTCAGCAGCAGCAGGTCCTTCTAGGATCTTCGGCGGTCTTAATGGCCTGTCACCTCCTGTGGCACCATTACATACCTTAGGGGAGGGGATCCGTCCCCTTCAGCTGACGTGGTGTGGGTGCTGAGGACCCCTAGCACTCCTGGTACTTCTGACTTTACTAAAGGAACCTCGGGCCGAAACTGCCGAGTCCCTCCCTGATAGGGAGTTGTTTGGATTGGGTTGGACTCGAGGGGGTAGTGGTTCCCGATACCCGTGGGAGATCGGGTACGTCTCCGGACGGGGTTGAGGGAAGCCATTAATATTCTCGCGTACTAGCCAGCATAGCTAGTAGAAGATGTGCTAGATCTCCAGGAGGCCCCACCTAGGTCATATGGGTAGCTTTCCCATTTTGGAGTTGGTGCGCGTAAGTGGCGTAACCACTTCCATCCCGTCTTGAGTCCACAGGACTAGATGGGGGAGGGCTTGTTAGTCTCTAGGTCTTGACCTATGGAAAGCCCCACGGAGACGTCGGGCACCCTTTTGGAACAACTCGGTAACTCCCTTGTGAAAGAAGGCCCGAGCCCTTGGTCCCACGGGCCCAGGACTAATGGGATTAGAACTTCTGCACTTAACCTAACTGTGGTACCATTAGATCATCCGTTCATGCTGTAACTTGTAACTTGGCATCCCTGTATGTAGGTCACAGTGCACGGGATATCCAAACCGTGTATCACCTCTAGGATTAGGATTATGATATCACTACGGAGGGGATTCGGTACGTAGGCCACCATGCTGGGCCCATGTTGCCTATGCCCCCAAGTGTGGCACACCCGGGAGGAAGGTTGAGGCTAGAGGAGACAGAGGATGTTTGACCCAAGGAGCAAAAGGCAGGGTCCCTATAGCTTAGTTAGATAGATACTTCCCGGACAGGCCAGGACAACGGACACGCTCCCTTACTGCGGAATGACAACGAGCCAGCAGCCGAACCCCAAAGTTCCCTGTCTGGCGGTCCCAAATTATCCCAGCAAAGGCGCGGAGACAGGCAACCGACATACAGGAGGAGGAAGTGGTTAACCTCAGAGCATATCATCCCGCCATGAATCGCCGAGACACCTGCCGACACTTCTACCCTGAATGCGACCACCAGATGAGAGATGATGTGAAATGATAATGGAGATGAAATGGAGGGACAGGAAATTCCTGGGATGTAATTAACCTGTCCAGCATTCGCCTAGCGACCTAGGAAAACCCCAGAAAAAGCCCAATGTGCCAGGTAGGTCGAACACTGGAATCGAAACCGGACCTCCCGAATACGGGCCGCAGACGAAACCGCCTGAGCCATCCCGCTCGGTGTATCACCTCTAAGTTATGATTCTGTAAGCCATAAAACTCCACATTGCTGAAGAATTTATAACGTCTGTTCTGACTAAGTTCCCGTAGGGGAGGGGATCCGTCCCATTCAGCTGCCGTGGTGCGGGCGCTGCGCACCCTTAGCACTCGTGGTACCTCTATCGTTACTAGAGGAACCTCGGGCCTAACTGCCGAGCTCCTCTCTGAATGGGAGTTGATCGGATTGGGTTAGTCTCGAGGGGGCAGTGTGTTGCCGACACCCACGGGAAATTGGATACCTCCGGCCAGGCTACGGCCGCCCGGAAGGGGTAGAGGGTTGCCTAATAGGTCCCGGGTACTAGCGTGCAGACTAGTAGCTGGTGTGCTAGATCACCGGTGACCCTACCAAGGTTATTTGGTAGCCGGTCACTTTTGGATCGGCGCGTAAGTGGCGTATCCAATTCCGTCCTGTCTGCCATGTGCAGCGGGGGGGGGCGGGGGGCAGTTTATAAAATAGGTACTATCCTACGGTAAACACCCCTGAGGTCCCGGTTCTGGTCCTACGGGTTCAGGACTAATGGGAGTAGGACCTCTGACTTAATGTTGTGACTAAGTATTCTAATATGATCCCTTTAGGAGGAATCTCAACTAAATTTAATAAGCTTTAGTATTAAGGGGTAAGCTAAATGCGTTACCTTCAGTAATAATTTACACATGAATTATACGATTAGTGACATTTTCATTTGGATACATACAATATACGTATTTATTATACTTTTACAAATACCGGAAATGTCGTAACGTGCACACATAAAACATTAGACTAATAAGGAGAGTTCTTAAACTGGTTTCAAGGACCTACCTCTACTTAAATAATAGTTTTCTAAATGAATTTTCATATATATTTGCTCTTCTCCTTGGCACTGGATGTCTTATTATAAATGTAAAACCTTAAAGTTCTTCTTACGAATATGTATGTAAAAAGGCCCTTTAGTTGTAAATGCAGCAGTATCAGAAACCTCCTTGCATTCTTTATATTCATAACTATCGATAACTTCCATTTTCAGTTTCAAAAGGGTTTTACAAGAGAAGGATTTCACAAATTAAATCAGTCATTGTGAAAAGGGTATTTTTCGAAAATTGACAAAAATTCGTCTTCACTACTACCTGTATATTTCCATTTAGAAAGAATTTTATTCCAGTGATCCATGTGGGAATGGTGCTCATGAAAATGCCTGAAATAAAGCCTTTTCTATTTGTCACGTTCCTAGTGACAGTTTCTATAGGTATTGCACCGCTTCATTTTTATAACAGTAAAATGGAGGGAACAACTTCAGCAAGCAGCTCTCAGTTTTCAGGTGCAAGTAAGAGGAAAAAAGGGCAGAGAAGTATTAATAAATATTTCTGTCCATGTTTTATTTTACCTGAGGGAGCTCTGGGTTAATTGTTTTGTGTAAAAATTATGAAAACAAATAATTCTGCAAATAATTTCCTGTATATCAGGGAATTGCAAAAATGGTAGCAATCCAATACAGCTCATTGCTTATAAATTATATAGAAGAAAATGATTCAAGAAAGGTTGAAGAGATAAGACTGTCTTGAGATGGATGCGTGGGGAAAACCAAGAATCACTGCATGATAAGTTTGTGTGCTGCCCTGCTGGATGCACGGTAATTTTAAAAGTGAAACAGTTTTTTTTCCTATCAGAGGCCATTCTTTCAATGCTTGTGACAGGGGCCTTTCTCTGATAAAACGTGGAGTAATAAGTGTGGATCGTATAAATACAGCAAAAGACAACTGAGAACTCATTGTTCATGCTGCAAAATAATGTCCTAAAACTGTTAACTGCAGAAGTTCTACCCCAATTAGTCCAGGAACCGTAGGCCCAAAGACCCTGGCCTCCTTCAACCAGGGAGTTACCGAGCTGTACCAAAAGGGCGCCCGACACCTCCGTGGGGCTTTCCATAGGGCACGACCTAGCGACTAACAAGCCCCCCCCCATCTGATCCTGTGGACTCAAGACGGGATGGAAGTGGATACGCCCCTTACGCGCGCCAAGCAAAATAATGTCCGTTTACAGTGAAACTTGTGGAACGGGTGACACCTATGAGTTTTCCAAATGGTGGCCAAAATACAAAATTAAATGAGTCAAGAGATAGAGCTGTTCTGCCGCTAAAATGCCCTTTTAGCCAACAGCTTTCATGTGTTTTGAGCACTGTTCCAGAAACCATAAAATTAGAGCATCTTCTTATATGAGTGGGGAAAAGGCATACTTTTGACTTGCGACTTCCTGCAATTCAAGTTCAGCTCCTATTAACAGAGGCATAGCACCACCAAGTCTCTCATGCCTTGAAAATAAACTATATACGTCGTATACCGATATATACCCCGGAAACATTTAAATATTTCTATAAAGCAATACTCTATTGGCCTTTTTGTGCAAAGAAAACGGTAATAATGTTTGATTTTGTTTGTTTCCAGCATGCATGAAAAATATAATTGCAAAAGGGAACGAAATTTACCATTCAATACAGAGTTATGTTCTCTATGTTAATTCATAGAAATTAGTTATCACATATATGTGATGAATGCAACTTAAATAACATTTGCCTTTAATTATTCCTTTTCCTTGCAGAAAGGGCTTTATTCAAAAATTTAAAACCGTATTTTCAACTACGAAATGCACGTAATCCAAGATCAATATATTATTAATGATTTATCTTCCTATCGACTTACTTTTGGCGATTTTAAAAATTGTTCTAATTATTACGTAACCAATATTAAATCTTTTATTGACTTCAGAAAAAAGAAAATTTTGGAATACGGTCCTTTATAAAATGATTGATTCAATAGTCGTGAAAAGGACCATTTAATGTTCTGCGCTTTCTTAAATTTCTCGGAACCTGAAACACTCAGCAGAAGTGAGAAAAAAGGAGTTTGCTTTCAGGTATCCTCAGCAATTAGTGATTGTATCATTTTATAATGCATTTTATATATAGTCCTGGTGGAGAAATGCTAATTCCCTCTCATAGTTCTGTGTAAGACTTGTGATGAATTCCTGGAGGTAAATCATTACTTTGAATTACCATTGTTGAAGAGGAAAGCTCTTTCAGTTTGCTATGGTAATTTAATATTTCTGCTAAAGATGGTCATAATGTGACCAAAAAGGACCAAACATTATACCCAACCATTATTCGACCTGCTGCACTTAAATAGTTTGAACACTTCTTTAGGAACGAATTATTAAAACCTCTTTAACACATCTTAGATTACTGACAAAATTCACACACTCGTATTCATTCATTTCCTGTGATATAATTTACAAAACGAAACATATAATTAAATTGAAGCATTTGAGAAAATCACATTCTTGCTTCTTTGTAACGTATAGAATTTTAGAAATCTTATGTAAACAAATGTTCCCTCCCGTCTATTTTTCCAGTCGTTCACATCGATTTGCCGCTCTTGGATGTCACTTTCCTAGCTTTTACTTCACAAACACAAACTAGAAAAGTGGAAAAGCTTTTTGTGAACCTCTCAGACGCTTTTATTCGCTGAGTTTTCATTTTAAGCGGTTGAGAGACAAAGCATTAAAATTACATTCCGACCATTGCCATATTAAAGCAACATACAGAGAGCATGTGATTAAAGTTAAAATCTAGTTCAGGCCATAAGTAGAAGTGTTCACTGTTGGTTTTGTAAAGTTTCCCTTACGTTTTGTATTATGTATATATGTGACGAGCTTTCAAATGTTAGATTAGACTTAAGAAATTTATTTTTTATTTTGTGGAGATATACTATTAAGAACAACTCTATGCTCACTTGTAATGGTAAATGTTAGTTACATGGTAGAGTGTTTTTTTTGTTTGTTCTAAAGGACAATACGTGAGAGAACCTTACTAAGTGTTATACATATTTACATTAGAGCCCTTGGGTATTGTCCTGTTGTAAAATTATGTACAAAATATTTTATGTGTACGATATATAACTTTCAGCAAACAAAATTCAGAAGGAGGCTAGATTTCATGCTAAACACAAAGCTACCTGGAGAAAAAGTAATAAATAATTCCATTACTGTTTGACAGCAATATTTTACTTCGCGAATTTTTGCCGAAGTATCACTAGCAGCATTATATCTCACGGCATGGGTGTATTAAAGATCTACGAACATTATACCGTAGTTCTGTTAATAAGTTCCATAATTTGCCTATTATTTAAATAAGATGTTTAGTAATACTTGTGCAGTCTCAAATCCGTTCCTTCATCGTAATAACCACTCAGTGGTGACGTTGAAGCAGCGTCGGCGTTAAACTTTCCCAAAGCCCACTTTCAGAAGATAAGTGCACCTTCACAAACGTAGACACTCAGCACTATTGGGCAGTTTACAAGCACTACTCAGCGTTCCTCCTTCGTAGAAACCAGAGCACAAAATACTCGAGGTCTCTACAGCAGAATATATTTGGCTGTTAATGGTCTATAGAGGAAGAAAAAGACAGAGAAAGAGTGAGAGAGACATCTGGTGCCAGGTCTTACCATAATTCCTTCTGCTTTTGATGTGAGTTTTAATTTTCCTTTCTCTACTCTTATTTATGGTAAGTAAAGCAAGAATTGTACTCTACCAAAAAATGCAATATCGAAATTTCACCATAAATGCATATTTTGAGGCTCCTGGAGCAAACCAAAACAAAAGATCATTTCTTTGAAAAAGTATATGCACTTGTGTGCATGTGTATGTGTCTGTGTGCCCACAGTATAAATAAAAAAATACACACTTGCAAACAAACAAACATCGGCACCATCTGTCCGACAATGAACAAACATTTAGACTATGAAAGTGTCCACTCAGTAATGCTGATGGCCATACAGAAATAACTTTGGTTTTTATCCTTGTACTTAAGAGGTTAAGTGCGTACTCACTCACAGCAATGGTAATCTTAATTTCTGAGTAATCCACTGCAAAAATCATTTAATTGTAGTATAACAAAGTCATTCCACGTTCGATTTTGTCATCCAATGTTGAAACCTACCGCTCAGAGATTCGTTTGAAAAGCGCGAAATGTGAAATGTGTAGTGTTTAACGCCCGCTTTTACTACATACGGCGCCGCAGGCGATGACACTGATGATACATGAGATGAAGATGGAGTACCGGTGGAATGAGATGGCGGGAGAAACCGGGGATCCTGGAGAAAACCCGCCCCAGCGCCGTGTTGTCCACCACAAATCTCACTTTGCGGTCGTCTGGGATCGAACCCGGGCCGTCTTGGTGAGATCCAAGTGGTTTAACCACTGAGCCATGGCGCGGCCTTGAAAAGCTCGGGTGCAATGCATCCTTCTAAGAGTTACTGCAGCGACATTCGCAGTCAGTTAGTTAAACGTAGAAAATAATTAAGGATGCTACTGTTGTACAAAATAGTGACAGTAAATATTAACTTACAGGGGTGCAAGAAGTAATCAAGAAATAATAAAGTGTGTGGTTTTAAGTAAGGCAGCAGTAATAACAAGTACGCTGGTCAAAGCAGTTGTGGTGTGAATTCAGAAAAGGAAGTCCAAATGTAACCTTCAACTTCACAATAGGCAGGAGAAAAATGATGAAGACGTAAATATTTTATACATACAAAGATAGAATGATTTAAGCTAAAAATACACATGATATATATCATAGAAAATAAAAGATGATTATAATTTTAAAAGCTTACTTCCATCCTTGAAAGAATAATTTTTAAAGAATTTGGAATAACGTGGATTCCTCAAAATAAATAGAACATGAAAATTTAGTATATTTAGTATATTTTATAGAAATAAAATAACTTTTCAAATAATTATGAGTCTGGCATTGATCAATTTGACTGTTTAGATTGTGATCAGATTTACATCAGAAGGACCCAATGCAATTTGTAAATAAGATGGGAGAGATATTTTAGGAATATTAATTAAATAAACAACCTGATAAGTCAGTGGTGGAAGCTCATTTTTGGTCATTTAACCATGAAATAAATCCAGAAGTTAAATTATTAAAATAATTAAATGGATGAATAATATTTATGGTCTGGAAGAAATTATATGCCTTGAAAAATAGAAATCGTCTGATAAATTTTGAAATGCTGCTAATTGATTTTCTCAATAAGTTTGTTTCCCTTCCAGTATATCGCAGGACGAAAGCAACCTATCACCTAGCGGCGGTAATCATAGAAAAGCAATAACTGAGTCAGCTGAAGATGCTGCAAAGAGACCGCGCAACTATAATAATCTTGGAGGAACTGTGAGTTATCAAGCAGATAAATGAAGTTCGCCACAATTGAGATAATTTATTGTAATATTTGCATTACTTCACTTTCAGTAGTTCAGATTTCACAAAATAAATATTTAAGTAGTTATTAGGTACCTTGTAATGCAGCAAGTAAGAAAATATCCAGAGGAAATTAAGAAAATAAGGGTTTTTATTCATTAGAGGAGAAAATAGGTGTAAACATAAGCGAGAAACAGAGGTTGGTTGGGGGAAGGAAGCTTGAAAGTGATAAAAAGGAACGGGGGTGGGCGTTCTGTTTATTCAAACCTTGGGCTGGAGGAAAAGGAACCACATTACAAATATAGGAAGATCATGCAAAAATATCGTTTGATTAGTGAGAGCTGAAAGACCGTAAGGGCAATTTTAATGAGAAATACTGTGAAAGCACACCTCGTAGTAGAGAAACGTGTAAAAAACCAACCAAAATCAAGCTTTTGTCTATTCTTGGTTTATAGGAAATTAAAAATAATGAAGAATTGGGGGCTTTTAATTTTAAGATGATTTTGAGCGCATTTTAACAACTGAAGTTGTTACCGTCCCATTTTATTTTGGGCGTGAAAGTCCGTTTCATTTTGCTTTATGGCTTTTTTATAAGGTGAAAGGTTCTCTTATGTATCACAAATCTACAACTCCGAACCACCAATTTTAAATCTATTCCAAGGGAGGTCATGCTAGGAAACGTAAAGCCCGAAAAAATCTGGCGCCCTCCACTAGGTGATTTTTTTTTAACGTGGAAGGAAAAAACGGAATTTACCCACACCAGCCCTTGGGGCTGGTGACATAGGAGTCCCCGCCTCGGTGGAGTGCACCGTTGCGGATTACCTACTAAAAACCCTCCACTACCTACGGCAGCAACCCTGGCGATGTTTCGCTGGTCCCGCATTAAGCACCCAGATTCAGTTGTCCGTTATATGTATGCGGCGAACCGCTATACTGTGTTGGGGAGGGAGGCGTCATGGTCACAGAACCCTGATGCCCCCCTTTCCATTATTGGTAATCTTGGGCAATGTGCCGCGCGTTTAGGATGTAATCAGGTCTGCGCATAGCGCTTACGTCGTTAGTAGTCTAATCTAATTCTCCTAGTCCCGGTATACGTGTGGGTCAAGTTGTATCTATGCTACTGTACATAACATGCAGGTGACATAAAAAATCAGCCTGGGGGCGTCATCACTATATAGTATGGTATCTATAGGTAACGTCAAGCTTTATTGAAGTATAGCGTATAATAGTTATTTGTTAATGGAACTAATATATGTTTCTTAGCCTTATGGTTGCAATGCTGCGTCTGTCACTCGTGTCCATTGGTGTGCAAATTGTCGTCATCAGTGCGCACATGGCGGGCGGCCTGCCTTTCTGATGCAGGTGCGAACCTGTGCCACTTGCGGGGCGGCCCCTCTACCCCCGGGTCCGCCTTGGCTGTGTAGCACAATGACTTCGAGGGCCGCAGAAGGGCAGTGGGTGTCTTGATTGTCTTGTTAGTTAATTCGCTGGTTGCATAAGTCGAGTGAGGTAGTCATTCACGCCTGCGTCTTCGGTGTGATTGTTTATCGGGATGGTCCTGTAAAATAGCGTCAGGGGCCTTTTGTGTTTGCCTATGTTGGCGTCATACTGTCCCAGGTTCGTAATGAGGGGATTAAAGTGATTCTCGCAACTTTTGTACATGTTAAAGGCTAGCCCCTTAATATATTTTTCTATGGTGTGCATGTTAAGATTGTTGTGTAGGATGTCTACTGGTGCGGTTCGTGGTACTTTGGTAATTATCCTTAGTATTTTGTTTTGAAGCACTTGGAGCGGTTTTGTGTGTCTTTGCGCAGTGGCCCCATACAGGGGCTGCGTATGCAATGATTGGTCTTATCAGTGTTTTATAAAGTGTTAGAGCTAATTTGGTGCTAATTTCTGTGTTTCTATTTAGTAAGGGGTATAGCCGATGGAGTTGATAGTTGGCTTTTCGTTTGACGCTCTTCACATGCTGAGCGAATGTAAGTTTCTTATCAAGTATAACTCCGAGATATTTTACGTGATCGATCCACTGGATATTTTCCTGAAATAGTGTGAGGTGAATTAGGAGGACAACGGTTTATTAATACCTTTGTTCGGAGGAGAGTTGCAGAAATTGAGGACGATTAAGGTAAATTAAAATTCTTATTTATCATCAGAATGGAGAAAAATTACAAAAACCAAGGAAGATAAAAGAAAACTAAGGCAGCTATTTATCTCCAGACTGGAAGAAATGCATTCAAACTTAGAACATATAGGAAAACTAAAGTTGATATTTATCCTCAGTTTTGAAGAAGTTTATAAATGTGTGTAAAAAAGCATATAATAAAAATACGAAAGATAAAGAAAACTGAAGGATCATATTTAACTTGGGATTGCATAAAACCTGAGAATTATAAAAAAATTGTGAAACCAAACAAATAATTAACCCAATTCGTGAAAAAGCAGTGTAAAGTAACTGATTAAAGTGATGTACCTTAACTTCAAGTTAAGATTGCAATGACAAAGAAATGCATCTCGCACTCTCTGGAAGATGCCCGAAGTGTCATGGATTTTATCACACACAATCATTATTCTTTTGGGCAGTTTCTCTTCTAACTTTATTGAGGTATCGTACACAAACCTCTTAATGTGGATCCATAAAATATAATCCGGAGGTTTAGGTCAAGAGAACGTGGCGGGCAAGCAACGTTGTTTACGGGCCCAAATGACCTTGCTGTCGACGGGCCCTAAAACACCACACACTCACTCACCTACTCTACACGAGAATTTTATCATCCTGGGAATCAATTCTTTGCCGGTTTCTAATATTTCTGTCAAAGAGGGTGGGAGCTCAGTCATGCTGGAACCATATATGGCGTCGAAGAATAAGAGGAACGTCCTTTAGAAACCCAGGTAGAAAATGAACCAAGAACTAGCGATACAGGGGTTTATTTAGTGGAGGTCGAAGATCATATGGACCATCAAGTTAATTGGAAATTATGCCCACCTAAATTTCGATGCCCAACATGCACTGAGTGTTCCACTGCACAATGGCACATGTATTATCATGGCTGCACACATGGCTACTTCTCTGGTTGAATACCATTCAATTCCTTGTAAAACAACACTCATCAGTGAAAGCACTCAGGAAAAGAAATTAGGCTGTTTGGTATGCTGTGACGAGTTAGAGAACTGCATTCGTGGACTGAAGTTGCTGGTGTCAAGAATGCAGTTGGTCTTCGCGCATCACTCGCCATAAGCTTGAATGATGTGTCCATCGTGCGTGCAACAATATATTTACTAGTTGAGAGGGTCTGCTGAAACACTTTGAGCATATCTTTCTCATATACCTGAGTACGATGTGTAAGTCCTGCAGCGGCGTTTGATTGATACACCTTCAAAGAACTACAACAGTTTCCCTTGCTCACTGATGAAGACAACGAAACGTTGAGGGGTGTGAATGACGTCCGTTAGGATAACCTCCTCTGTAAAGTCACGCATATTCATGTGTGTCGCGTTAACTTAAAAATTCATGTCTGATGGTTCTTCAAAATTGCAGTTATTAACAATTATTCCACAGAATAAGCTCAACTTTACTCATATAACATCGCAACACTGGCAGTTCTGGGAATGTTCGAATCCTCGCATGCGATTATGTATTGGAGTTGAACTGTGTACAAAATGACTACAAATGTCCAAACTCAATATATTTCATCAGTGCGATAAATCCTATTTAGAAATCCTATATTAAACTAAACCTAAATGCCGTTATTTATATTGGATTATTTAGCAATTTCGTTATCCGTTGATATTCGTGGCCTCTCATTTTAAACACAAAATAAAATTAAAAGTTAATTTGTAGCACCACTTCTCTATAGACAACGATGTTACGTACTTAGCTATCCGTGAGAAAGGTATCAGGCACTTTGATAGACGAGTTTCATTTTCTGCAAGTGTAAACTCTTGATTCATTGCCGCTTCCCAAAAGGAAAACATTTCAGAAAATTAGACCGCGTAAATGGGAATGAATGGACAGCGCTAGCCGTTCCCATGTATTTGAAGAGCAAATACGCTCCCCTACGGTTCCTGTAAGTGAAAAAATGAAGCTTAAACAGGAACGTAACTGAGATTTACCTCGAATAACACCAGCTATTTCTTTTACAGAACTAACAGTGTATTGTTTCAATTCGTAAGCATAATAGTGAATTAGTTCTATGAAATGGCAAGGTCATTTATAGTCACCTCCAACAAAAGATTTTGATTACATAGCATGCGTAGGTTTAAACATTACAGTATCTTATGTTATACCTCCACAGTCTGGCCTCAGCGCCTGAACAGAGTGGACGTGCTGTGTGACGTGTGTTGTTTACTTTTCGGGTCGCGGCGACGTACGTACTGAGTGCCAGAGCGGCATTCACCGATAGCACAATTGTGCCCACACCTTCCCGTGTTTATTTCTAGTCAAAGTTGCACTAATTGTGGAAAATGGAAATGTATGAAAGAAAAAATACCATCAGGGTAAAATTCACGCTAAATGCGACGAAGCCCACAGCTTATGAGGTGCATGATTTCATAGCAGATAAGTTACGGTTAAATGCGGAAAAAGTGGATACCATTCAGTTAATCGCCAGTGAACGCGCAATATACATAAAACTGATATCGGCTTTGTTAATGGAGAAAATTTTAAACACTTTTCCGGAGGAAACAACGTTCACATATATGAATGGGGAAGTTACTAAAGTAAAAATCGAACATGTTACCGGGAATGCAATCAATGTGCGTGTGTTTGATGTACCACCAGAGCTCCCAAATGAAGTGCTAACAGCAGCACTGAAAAATTACGGTACGGTGTATGACATTCGAAAAGAGCAATGGGGTCGTCAGTACCGTGTGCCGGTGTACAACGGGATAAGAGCTGTAAAGATGCAGCTGAAGACAAATGTGCCCAGTTATATCGTGATCGGCAGCTACCGTTTATGGGTGTCATATGCTGGCCAACCCCGATCGTGTTATATCTGCCATAGTACAGAACATTTAAAGGAGATATGTCCACACCGATCGACACAGTTGCGACCGGCCGAGGCGGTATCGAGGAACGACACGGCAACCACATCTGTGGCAGAGAGCGTGCAGAAGGAGGAAGACCAACCCATGGCTGACAATCCACTGCCGGCACTGGCGGGTGAACAACAACAAGCGGAGCCGACACCAGAGGAGCTGATCACAGTGGAGAAAAAGGATTATGCCACCGTGCTTCGCGATAGTCCTGGGAAAAGAGGCATTCAGCACACCACGAAGGGGAAGGAGCAGACCGGAAGTGCCTCACTGATGTCTGAGACAGCTACAGAGGAGGAGACACCTTCCAATGAAAAGAAACGAGTCAAGAGGGCAAAGTCACGCAAAGCTAATAAGGCAGAAACGTCTTGGAGCAGCCAGATGGAACAGGAGCAGGAACTGGCTGCGTGTGTGTCTGCAGAACAGCCTGGAAGACAGATGTTACCACCAGAGTCCGCAACCACGACGGCAACAAACCAGCCAACAATAGCTGCTGCACATTTGGACAGCAGCGTCAGGGAGGAGCGAGACAACCAGCTTTCCTACAAGGTTTGCCGTACAGGTGAGGACAAGGGAAAGAGGAAGTCGGAAGAGGGTGGAACGTCAGAGCCTGTGCAAAGGACCGGGTACCAGGCGGCGGGTGAAGGTGCTGTCGTCAGTCCGCAGAAGGTTACAACGGACGGGGCTTCAACTGCGCGACGTTCTGTGCGTGACCCTCGGCTCCAAGCTCGTGAAATGCAACAGAGTTACAAAGATAGTGGTCCGTCGACTGCCGATGAGGGCGCAATGGCGAACGGAGGAAAGCAACACACTCAGTTGGTGCGGAAAGATGCAGAATCGGGTTCACCGCATCTCACGGTGCAGGACTGGACACGGCAGGAGACGGCGTCTGATCTCCAAGTAAGGGAAGAGTCACAGCTGCAGACTACTCAGGAGTAGGCACTCAGCCAGCAACATACACCCAGCAGTGACAACTACCCTCATTAGGATGATATATTTAAGAACAATAGCCACCATAAATGTGAATGGCTGCAGGAATATAGTGACCCAGAAACTGCTCAATACTTTTCTGCTGGTGAATAACATTGACATCTGTTTTCTACAGGAAGTGAACACATTCAATTTGGATACGCTTTACTCTTATGATTATAAGGTGAATCTCGGCGTAGAAGGAAGGGGCACTGCCATTGTATACCGGAAAGGACTTCATCTACAGAATTTTCAGATGGACCCATCTGGCCGGATCATCTCAGCGACATTGGACGACACAGTGTTAATAAATATTTACGCTCCGTCCGGAACGCAAAATAGACAAGAACGAGAGCAGTTCTTTCAGAACGCTTTAACTACACATTTGTTGTATGGTAAGGAATATTTATTAGCAGGTGACTTTAATTCCACTCTCTGTGCCAAGGACCAAAAAGGGGTGCCCAATTTTAGCATCATGCTCCAGAATTTGGTGTCGCAACTACAACTGCAGGATGCATGGGAACTAAAGCATGGAAATGAGGTGGAATTCACGTTTATTAGGAGCACATCAGCCTCGCGGATAGATAGGGTTTATATCTCGCCAGGGATAGTTACTTCTGTACACCAAATTTGCGTTCTACCTGTGGCGTTCAGTGATCATCACGCAGTGATCTGCCAAATACAAATTGCGGCCATTTGTGCTGAAGTTGCTGGACGGGGATACTGGAAGCTCAATAATTCCATTTTGGAGGATGCCGACGTTCTGGAGAAGTTTCAGACGAAATGGCAACGGCTACAATTCTCCTTTTGCAATGCATCTAGGAAGAGTGACTGGTGGACTGTAATGGCAAAACCGGCTATTCGTTCATTTTTTAAACAGATAGGAATTCTGAAGGCAACGACAAGAAAGGAGCGTTTACAGTTCTACAATGAAGTCCTATGGGACTTGTATACGAAGCAACGGGAAGGTTACGATGTAAATGTCAAGATCAAGCAGGTGAAAGAAACTATCAAAATGCAACAACTGCAGCATCTGGATGGATATAAAATCAGAGCAAAGGTTCAACACCCACATGAGGAAGAACGGAATTCCTTTTACTATTTTGCAAAGGAACGAAAGAAGGGGCGTACCCGATGCCCACGTACACTTCAAGATGTGAACACTGGAAACACATTTACAGGGACCAGGTCTATCCTTCACCTTATAGCAGAACACTTTCAGACTTTATTTCACAAGGGATCAGATGAAGGTACCCCACCGCGGTATGAGGCGTGGCCGCTGTTTACAACTGGGGTTACCCAGGAAACGGCCGACTTACTCACCCGAACCATTACAGAACAAGAAGTATTAGAAGTCATACAAAACACCAGTAAACATACGTCTCCAGGTCCTGATGGCCTTTCCTATGAATTTTATAGGACCTGTTGGCCCATGATAAAACGTGAAGTGATGGCAGTTTTGGTGGAGTTGTGGGAAACAGCGCAGTTTCCCGAAACGTTTGCAGATGGAATTATCACATTGTTGCCAAAGACAGCACAGCTTACTACTATGAAGGATTTTCGCCCAATAACATTGTTGAATGCTGACTATAAGATATTTACCAAAGTCATAGCAAACAGGTTGAAAGAAGCGTATACAGAAATATTACACTGCAACCAAGCGGCGATCTCGAAGCGCAATATTATTGTTACGCTGGGAGAATTGCGCGATGTCCTCATACATTTGCAACGGGAACAGCAAGTGGCGGCCTTGATAAGTTTGGATTTCCAACAAGCATTTGATAAAGTGCAACATGCGTGTTTATGGCAATGTTTAAAGGCGGCGAAATTTCCAATGCACGTGATTAAAATTATACAAGGCCTTTATGGTACAGCAAAATCCCGGGTGTTATGGAATGGCTGGCTTTCCATTCCAGTACGAATAGGCCGGTCAGTGCGTCAAGGTTGCCCGTTATCAATGGGGCTTTTTTCTATAGCGTTAAACCCCCTACTTCAAAGACTGCAAGATACGCTACATGGGGTTACTGTGTACAATGAACGCTTTAAAGTCATTGCTT
Source organism: Mantis religiosa (assembly GCA_030765055.1). Classification (NCBI taxonomy): domain Eukaryota; kingdom Metazoa; phylum Arthropoda; class Insecta; order Mantodea; family Mantidae; genus Mantis; species Mantis religiosa. The sequence continues at coordinate 164,866,630 of CM060948.1, read as the reverse complement.
ATGCGGATGATGTCACAATTGTAGCGACAAACAATCACGATATGGCAGCCCTACGGAATGGATTGGAGATCTATACAAGGATGTCCGGTGCAACGTTAAACGTACACAAATCTGAGATATTATTGATTGGACAGTGGTTGGAACCAGTACAAACACTGGGAATGAAATGTACTACCACCACCAGGATACTTGGTATCTCTCTTATGGGAGATATGGAAGCCACTATAGTTTACAACTGGAGTGAGAAAATCAACCACTTGCGATACTCTTTATTGTTGGAGAGGGCTCGGAACCTGAATTTGATGCAGCGAATTTGGTACATACATATCTATGGTCTCAGTCAAATTTGGTACTTAGCGCAGATACTGCCAATTCCGAAACGTGAAGCACAGAGACTTGAGCAACTGCTTGGCTATTTCTTATGGACTGGGAAAGCCTACAGGGTGAGCAGAGAACAGTTACGATTGCCGCAATCCAAAGGTGGATGTGGACTGGTGGACATCGCCAAGAAATGCATGGCCTTATTAGGCAAAACTGCTGTCAGATCACTGGATGGTAATGGTTCATCGATAGATGGGAGTTTCTGGCAGGATCAGATACAGCACGCTCAGAGGATATATCCGGGATTCAAACCCATTGTTAACCATCTGAGAAATCTGCTGGACACCAGTGATGACCTCACAGTTTTTGAATCAACGAGAAAACAGTATCAGCTGCTCAATACATCGCAGTGTACACCCAGGATTGAAGAGAAAGAGAATAGAGAATGGAAACTTATATGGAAGAATCTCTTTAATAAAGTTGTTCCTACTGATTGGCAAGAGACAGCATATGAAGTATTAAACGAGACCATACCAACAGCGGAGAAATTATGGCGACATGGCCGTACAACATGTAACAGATGCCAAATTTGTTCACAAATAGACACCTTGGAACATAGGATTGCCTCTTGCAAACAGGTGCATAATATCCGGATGGTGCTCAGAGACCTTATTGGAAAATGGTGTCCGCCGGAGTCTCCCCCATGTCTTCGAAGGCTACAGAGACTGGAATTCAGTTTTAAAGACACGGCGCTCTACAGGTGTGCGATCTGGTTGGTAATGGGAACGTTACACTGGATAATGCAGAAAAATCCTGGAAATGTGGCATTACAGAGGGAATGGTTTGAATTCCTGCGAAGGGAACGTTGGAAGCTAATCACAGTGGGGCTCAGTGATTCTATGGAGCCTTATATCATCCGATTTGAGCTCCATTACACTGGTTCCGAAGTCAACTTCCATCCCAACATCTAGACTGGCTGCTTTCATGGAGCGCAGACAACCTTTAGCAAGATCAATTTGCTCGCCACAAGTTGCTCAGAACAGTGTTCCTACAGATAGTTAGGCAATCCTTTGCAAGGACTATCCGCTCAGATGGACGCAAATGTAAGAAAAAATAGACTGGCTATAGAAGCTCAATACTGTAGCCTCAAATACTTCAAACAAAATTTGAAAAATTGGCACCTTCTTAATCCATTTTATCATATTTCTGAGTGTTTTAATTGTAAGCTTAACACTGTACTTTTAACTGTATTAGCTTGACTTAGGTTGCAAACAACAGTTGATTGTAGTTTCTATGACTTGAAAGAAAATATGTAAAAAAATGGAAAAAAAAGGAAAAAAAAGAAAGAAAAAAAATACCTATATTCCTGTTCAAAAATTGTTTTGATTCGTTTGGTATCTTTGATTGCATTTAACAGGAGTGTTAATGCTAAATGAAGGAGTGTGAATTCCACATTCTCTATTATGAACCAATTCAGGAAAAAAAAAAGTTTAAAAATAGAGAAAAATTTGTTAGGATTTGAACTTGGAATCTGGTGTCGCTCCTTTTAGAGTGCCCTACTATACCACTAAGTCCCACATATACACTTCTTGGCAGTGAAGCAAAGTTTACATATACCATTGAGGTGATTACAGTAGCGTACTGGCTCACATACACTCTGGCTTATTGTACAAAATCATGTGCTTTGAGGCCATAAATGTTTTATATACACATATCCAAGAACGATAATAAGAAGGATAACATACATAAAACAGAGGTTAATAAACTTACATTACCAGTGGAGTTTACGACAGTGTCAGAAGCATGCCACATTGCACATTTCAGAAAATGCACACACTATTCTTTATTTGTACGAGGCTACAAATTGTTATTTTAAAAAGCCTCGTATTTTGTTCCACAGTGTGGTTCTAGAGCCTTCGTGCTTTTTTTTAAAAAAAAACGTAACTGCAATGTTAGTTTATCAAATTTCCACAGTACTTACAAAGCTGCAGTAAATAAAGCACTAAGTGTGCTGAGGATCTGTATGGATGAGTTGAAACAATTCACGCCCCCGAAACGATAGGAAGGAAAAAAAGGAATGAACAGCATAGGCCTGTGTTAGTGCCTTTTCTCAGCTGCAAAGTTATTGACACTGTCGAACTGCAATGTTTTTCAAACTGTCAAATCACTAGAGAAGTACCTACAGGAAATCTATTTACTTTTAGATTACCTCCAATCAGACTATGATTTGTACGATTTCTAAACGCTGCGATATATGTCCGTTATGTTTGTGGAACTGTTGTCTGTAGATCCTACTATCACAAAAATTTCCATGAAGTTTTATGTAAGCGTCCCTGAGAAATTACGACTTGAGTTTGTAAATTTAATAATGGATATTTTATCATTATAATAGTCTTGGACTTCATCAGATGTCAATACACCTGCAAATGCCTCTGCTTACAATTTGTTTTAAAATAGACTCTAAATATATTTATGAAACACTGATATTAGTGTAATAAGACCGCTCTCTTACTTGTGCACGTGATTATACTTTTGATTAATATAGGAACGTGGAAAGTATACTTCCCCGTTAAAGCTGTGTACAAAGTATTTTACTTGTAGCAGATCGGAATGTTAAGCTCAAGGAGCAGTCACATTTGAGCATCAAATGCTTTAGCAGATCATGTGCAGCTTGCTTCCATAAAAAGGGATTCAAGCGATTAACGTAATTAAAATATACCACTTATCGAAATTGGCATTAACTAATTTTGATATGGATATCAGGATTTTGGTAATGCCTTCCTCGGTGGACTGTAACTTCAAATCTAGCACAGGGGTTGAATCATCCTTTGCACGATGAGATAGAAGGGTGGTAAGCGTTGCTTGTTAAATCTTCAATCCGGCAGGTTTAATGGCGGCAGATAAACTTTTAATATTGGTTCTTTGGTAACTAAATGACGTTAGATATGCCTGACTATATCTTTTGTCTAAGGCAGCACACAAAGATTACACTATGGCTGCTATGAGAATTCCAAGATTCTTCATATTTTGGACAAATATATTTGTAAACTTCGTCGGGAGTGAAATGAGTTCTACGTCAGGGTGCTGAATAATTTTATAAAATATAATTGGATGTCAGTATATAATTTTATAGACTACAACTTATTCTTTTGCTGTAGTGGGTAGGTAAATAACGTTTGTATAATGCTAAAGAAATTGTCATTTAAAGCCGTCCCCAATTTTGTTCTACGAAGAATGTACTCGCAGTTATTCCAGTGGGATTTTTTTCCTCAAGATATGCGTAGCTGTTGTATGAATGAAGTAAAAATTGAATGAAGTCTAATGATGAATTGTTTAGAGTGAGTTGCTGAGTGATATTGAAGAATATAACTATTTCTGAATAGTATTTCTGGAAGTTGAAGCTGTTGATTTACATCTCTTAGCAGCCAACTTGTGTGGACTTGACAGCTTGAGTCAGACTGAAAAATTAAATGTCAGAACCAGGATTTGAACACGGAACTTCCGGTTTCCTTTCGCCTGCTCTAAACATTGAGCTACCATGGTCAAGGTGCCAGTATAGTATATATGGCCTATGAAGCCGGAACTTAAAGTATTTACGTATTGCAAGTTACCATTAAGGAGTTGTCTCATGTGTATATGAGAACTTCATAGTGGTTTAACGGGATAATGCAAGTCAGGACGGAAACCAGGAGATGCTAGTTCAAATCCCGGCTATAGCACTACATTTTTCTGTATGACTCAACCTGTCCAGAATTTAGCCTACACACGGCTGGTGTGAAATAATTTAATTTCTAGAGTTTAGACTTTTGGTTTTAATATAACAGTTTCAATGATTTGTTGTTGTTGTTGTTGTAATTTACGTTCTCCAACGTTAAGTCATATCGGACGATGAATGGAATGGATGAAATGATGGTCAAATGAGCCTAGGGTCCATTGAGCTTAGAGTTACCCGATATTCGTATATTTAGGATAAGAGAAAACCCCGGAGAAAACCTTATCCAGGTATCTCACCCTGACTGAGATTCGAACTCGGCACCTCTTGAACGTGAGGCAAACATTCTACCACCACGCTACCGAGGCGGGCTATGTGATGATGACGATGATGATGATGACGATGATGATGATGATGGTGGTGGTGACGATGATGTAATGATGATGCTGATAATAATAGTGTGAAAACAAGAGTCACAGGAATACTCAGTGGAAGGTTCTCTGGAGCTGACCGCTAAATGCAGGTAACTACACAGCGACCTTTAGGAGCTACGACTGCCAATAGTTGATCATAGCGAGAATTTCCATAAGACTGCAGAGCACGAAAGAAGCGATGTGAATATTAGATATACACGCTCTCTTATTGATTTAAACGCCGCCAAAGTTGTTATACAATACTGCCCAAACATAAAGTTGCTGATTTACATCTGAAGTGGAATTTTTATTCTGAGCTGCTGAGTCCTAGGAACTAAATTTAATTTATAACCTTCAGAACTTTTATGTAGCTGTTTAGAAACTGCCAGACTCCCGTATACAACTTATTTCCAGGAACATCATGAGGTAATGGTTTTTATCGTCATATTGCATTTCTGTTATACTTTCACGTTTTTTGCTTAGCATGGAACTTGCTAAAACGTCAATCATCTAGCAAAGTACTATATTGCTCATATGTGCAGTTTAGAAGCCCCTTGGAATTCTATCACTAGCACTTCCAAATATGCATAATATTTCGATGTGCTAATATTACTTACATCCATTTATTATATTGGTTATCGTTTTTGAGTGTTCTTTAACTAGATATTTATCTCTCATTCCTGAATTTTAGCGTGAAGTACATCCTCTTTACGCATTCCTAGTTATTACAGATGTTTATGTGATAGTCCAAGGGATTAAGATAATATTTGGTTCACGTCAGTGACAAAGAGACTATACGATGCGGAATTGCAGTGCGTCTAATTCCATCCCCACAATTTTTATTTCCTTTGAAGGCTTTTGTGGAAGCTGGCCCTGCTTTAATTATACCTGTCTTATGTTTCAAACCTGTTTCAAACATGGTTGAGGAAGATGTATTTTTCCGGATGTAAAAATCCTTAGAATGGCTTCCTTTAGAAGAGAAGTAAGACCGGTGGTTCCGTGTCGTATATTTACGACAGGTAAAAGAATCTCAAGTCTAATAAATAGAGTTCTTGAGGAAAATTAAGCGGTCCTTCACGTCCAATATAGATAAATACTGAAAACCACAACACTTAAAATTGTCCATAATAAATATAAATTCCTACATTAGTAAATTGATGTATCTGGATGATTATATTAGTGTTTCAGGAGGATCGGAAATATCTATAAAGAAGGCAGTTACAGGAGTGCTTAATCTGCTCTTTTTATAAGTTGAACCTTCCTCCTCACAGGAGGCCTCTGGACAAGGGAGATGTGCTGTTGTTCATAAATTATTTTACTGTCCAGCAACGCAAAGAAGGTCCCTGAAAGGAATGTGCTGCCTTACACAGTGGGACAAGGATAGCGAAAGTATGTGGCATAGAACGCCTGCTACACAAGGAGTATACCGTTAAAATCATGCACCCTATTCACTCTGTACACTAAAAACCGAGAAGATTCGTTGACAAAAGTAGAAGCCTTCAGAATATTTTTGAATGGTCTGTAACTGTACTGACATGGGGTGTCATAAACCTGTCTAGGGAGGCTGTGGGAACCTTCGAGAACCCCCATGTGTCTCAGGTCTCGGAGACTATGTCTGCTGTGGAGGACAGTAGTAAAGCTCTGCATTTTGGTACTCATACTAGCCAAAAAAGACCACAATTATTTCTGTCTTTACTTTTCTCTCCACATGCAGCCTAATTGTTTCATGTTTGCATTGTTACAGTTATCATCTCGAAGCAAATGAACTGCCGTTTCAAGGAAGGGCGATTCTTTATTCGTTTTCTAAACAAAAATATTCATATCTAGAGTAGCCGTATAAGAATAGTTTACCTTCGTGTAAGTGTACATGCAGGGCACTAAAATTGAAGTTGAGTTTTTAATAATGGGCGATCTTGAACTGCTATGGTTCTTAACATACTGCTAAACAAAACACGAGAAAAACAGGATTCGTTTCAAATTTCTTTATTTGTCACTAAATTGTTGGCTCAGCATTAACTATAATTAGCTCCACTTTTACATAAATCTGAACTTTGAAACTCACTACAGTGTTCCTCTAAACCTCTTTAGCAGGCATCCTCTGTGCTGCTATACTCTCTCTGACCTACATACAGGTACAACTCTGTGACGAAGCTACTCAACTATTCTACACACAACTGTGATATTTACCCGTAAACTGCTTCGGTACTGGTACCGAAGCTCGGCGATCACTCACCTGGAGCCGAACTTACTGACCTGAGAACTACTTCCTGCCCGTTCAACGGTCTAAAGGCTCCCTATCACGGAGCTTAGAACGTAATACACTTTGCTTGAAGCATCACACTGCTCTCACACTATTCACTGCATAACCCACTAACCCTGACTCTGGCCAACTCACTGCTGACTGCTGTCGGACTTGCATAGGCTTTTATATATTTGTGCGGCTCGGTATATCTTTCTGGAACTAAAAGCCTCTGGAGTTGCAGTCTCTAACGAGATTTATTTAAGTACCTTATGTTGAAAAGGTTATTTAAATATAGCCCACAATAAAGACTGTTTATCAATTTTTAATGTTGAAAACTGATATAACGAATACTTAATGAAAATTAATGTGATAGAGTACTGTCAAATGAGAAAACAGAAGAGACATACAATGAGTTGCCGACTAAAGAAATTCTATATTAGATGATCGTAAAAATTACGCAACCATGGTGATGATGACCTCCATAACAAGAGAGAAGAAAAGATAAATAGAGTTTCTTTACGGGAGAAAAAGTATTTGATATAATGCATTTTAATGTTGTTAAATTAATTCTAAGTACTTTTAAAATAAAGTGCGACCTGAAATATAATAAAGAAGTGTTATTTTAAAATTAAAGTAATATATAATCAATGTGGGACCACAAATTGTGAAATACCTAATAGTCAAATACTAGCCTACTGTAGCTAAGCCTAGGAAAGAGCAATAAAACGCCACAAAATTCAAACAAACTCTATTATGAATAATGAAAGATGATAACATTTTAGGGGAATATGCTCGAAGTCTCCTTCATTCTGAATGGCTTGAGTAACTGGAAAAGCGTAAGAAATATTACTGCACAAAAATGTAGATCTCGTTAAGATACACAACTTATGTCAGATAGATGTCAGACAGGTAATTTTTTCCCTATTGAAGCATATTCCTTGTTATTAGTCTGAAGTTGTTGTTTATAACTTACTTAAATGGTAAGTCAATATTCTTAATTTGATTGCTGTCCCTGCAAAGAGAAATAAATTTCAAAGCCGTCACATAGCACCAGGTTTAAAATATATTACTACTGCTGAAACCTGCTGTATTTATATATTCGCCCTTCACATTCAAGAAAATTAAAATTTAACTATTTCCTGCTGAGGTTTATTTAAATTAAGGTGAAATAAAGAATATCTGAGATTTCTACTTATAGTATGTATTACCCGGGACAAATATATTGAGCTTTGTGTATATGTGGCGGTATTGGAAACTAAGCGTGTTGTGATGGCTGGCCATAGGCCGCGTATTAAGTTGTTAACCTAGTTGTTTACTGTGGCGTGACGCATGAGTACCGCAGTAATGTGCAGTGTTGAAACACGAAGTAGGTGTCTCTAATAATAATTTCCAAACTTGGAAATTTCCAAACCTCGGAGGTTTTTAAACTTCCAAAGTTTAATGGTTATTCATAATAATTCAGAATGTTTTCCATAAAACGGCCTAGTTACTGTTTTGCAAATGACATTTGCTAGAACGGCGACGGCAGTAGGAAAATGAAGCTACAATAAATAGAATCGTTAAGGAATTTGTAAAAACATAGTGTTTCAAATACATGAGTATCTGAAAACCACGTAATCGGAAACAGGAATTTCAAATGGACGATTTCGATAAGTGCATCGTTCGCATAACTTTTTTAGAATATCATGAAGTGCTTGAAGAAATACTAACAGTGCAGTAAATGAGAAAATTAATTTTGGCAGTGGACAGAAAACATTGTGCTAAATATAAAAGGATGTGGAATTTAGTTTTAAAAATGTAACAACATTCGGCACATTTTAGTGGAATGCCAGGATATAGATTGCCGCCTTATCACTGTGATACAAACTCCGTTGAATTGACATGGAATATTAGGTACTTCAAGGACTAACCAGACAGTATTTAAAGAACAATACTGAGGAGGATTGGTAAACTGCATGCAAAAAATTATGTCTATAGAATAGGAATACTGGCATTAATATTCATTGATGGAAGAAGAAGAAATAGAAAGTACAGTAGTCAATGTGGGTTTCGATAACATTAGATAAAGATAATGAGGAAGCAAATACCTTAATCGGTTTTACGGATTCCAGAGATGACAACGGCAGATGATATCCATTCTTTAGACGACATCGCCACAGAAGGAAGCTCAGCAGATATAGCAAGTGAAACGGATATGCAGGAATCGGAATCTTCACATCAGAAATAAATAAGTCAGTTTTGTTCTGCTCCTTAGAGTAGCATTCTTTTGCCTTCAATAATGTACATATTTTTGTGACATACTGTTCACTTCTCCTCCCCTTTGATAGCCAGCATTGCGGTGTAAACAGACAACAGTGCCTCCACTTGCGAAGTATCCTTCTAAATGTCATGGTAGTACAAGAGCAGTAATTATGATAGGTGTGGAAACACATAAGATGTTAAATTTGATTTTATCATACAATTTATCCATTATTTTTATTTATTTAGTCTTTAATAAGTACATAAATGCACACTCGAAAGAAGAAAAGGAGGCAAATATATTATAAAGTGAAATGGGATGCACTGCAGGACGTGTCACAGAGTTCCAACAACTTGTTACTAAGGTAGACGTCTTGTACTTCCCTGTTTCTGAGGCCTCAGCCAACAACCGCAACGGAAGTTCACGGCTTTGTTATTCTAATTCAGTGGTATCCAAACTTTACCAACTGGCGACGACACCCCTTCATGTCAAGCTCCGCAGTTTCCATGTCGCACTTATTGCTCGCCAGGGTTGAGCGTGTATATTCTGGTTCGATCTCATCAGCATCAACATCCGCAAAAGATTTTCCCAAATCCACTTTCTAAATTTCTGATTAAATATTAGGTATTAATAAGTCGCTAAGTGATACTTTGCTTTGGTTTTATTTATGCCTTCCTCCAGACAGTATGATATATAACTTAAGTCAAATTAAAAACAATTATATTTTTCGTGGCTTTCCCTGGTTTTAGTTGAATGCTGGGATGCTTATCTTCATTCCACGGTATAATTTGTCACTTATCACCTGCCGGGTGTGCTTTTAGGCTCATGGTGTATGGCGGTGCTGGGCAGATATCGCTGATGCTTGGGCATTGTAAATGCCATTCTCGGTGCTGATGAGATTGTGTGATCGCTATTCTCACGTGGAGAGACGCTTGTCGACCAGAAATCGAGGTTGGTGGCTGCGCACCTGGCTCTTGCAACGGACCGAAGAACTGTTCATTTATCAGTGCATCCCGCGTCTCTCTGTGGCCTGTCTGCCTGATACTCAGTGGTCTCCTGCGGTTCACACCCTTCATCCTTTCCTCCTGGGTCTGTTAACCTCAATAGATCTGTCTGGAATTTGCAGTATGTAAAGTGTCCCTGTGGTCCACTCTTTACCATTTCAAATAAAATTGTTGAGGGAAGACCTACCTTATAATTTGCACAAATGCATATAAATAATGCGTTTGAAAATATTTTAATAAATGACTGGGAAAGGCACAGCAAAAGATGTGCACTAAAATGAATATAGGGGGAAAGGGGAACGGATGCACATAGTAGTAATCTTATGATGATATGCTATAAATATCATATACCATAGGACATTCCATGTTTGTGTATGAAATATGTAAAGGAACAGTTGAGGAGCAAAACAAGCTAGCAAAATTATAAGGATTATACTGTGGGCATGTGCATGAATTTGCCAAATAAGGACTTTCTGGGAGAGATGATGTACGAGAGAAGAACAGAGAAATGAAATTGAAATTTTATTTCTGAATACTCGTTAACTACTATGGTATTCAGCATCCCATTCGATATAGAGGCTCAGAGACCTCTTTATCAGTTTGACGTTATATTGAAGCCACAATATCAAATCAGGACACTGTGGAAGCCCTGATAAATTTTTTTCCGCCAAAAGAGGAAAAGAAAACCAAGAAACGAAACAAAATCCATCGCCCTCGGTCGTTTCAACAGGCACTAGGGAAAAGAGATAGGGGTAGAGTGGAGTCCCCGAATAAGTTAATTGTAGCACAGGGCGTTGGAAAAATAAGAGTTTATGAAGAGAGAGAGGAGAATAAGAGAATGAGACAAGGATACAATGGAATTCCCAAAAATGACCACCGGTAGCAACAATACGGATATAAATCCCCGACAACGCAGTTTTTGTTACAAGTTCGCTTGTCTATCAGTAAGATAAATCCTGGATTCGATCTCAGGAAACCGCATATGGGATTTGTGATTAAATATGCGGTAGCATAGGCAACAAAATTCTTTGAACGATTATGATAATATTTATAACTTAATATTTATATGAATGGCCAGTGCTGTGTTTTTATAACCAGGAAGGAAAGCGTTAGTTACAAAAAAAGGCTTAACCGGGGAAACATATCAGTTTAAAAAGTCATCCTTCATTTTTCAAATGTATTGTATTTGCTTTTCTGTACAGTAACCCGTTAGAGTCAACTCTTAAATTATTTCCTACACCACTAATATTAACGAATATTCCGGGATATCTCGTGCCACAAAAATGGCAATGAGTTACTGTTTGTGAGTCAAATTTTCTTCCCTGATATTAATGAATAAAGGTCCTAGAGGTGTGCGCTCGCATGCGATACAAGTTAACTGGACACGGAGTATAAATAACGTCATATGTATATCACGACCATCAAATATGCAAACGTAGAAAACAACGTAATATAGTACTCTGCGAACAAGTGGAACATTGTTTCAATACATAAAATTAATAGGTAAATATGATATTATTAATAGTGAAGCAAACAAATATATACAAATATAGTTGTTTGTAACATAAAACTTTTTTATCTTATAAGAAATAATGAAGGTTTTCTTATTAACTGATTAGGATCGAGGATTCGTGAGAAACATATTCACATCCTAAGATAGAGGCTTAAACAACCTCGCTGTCAACGTTACAATCGCAAGATGTCACTATGTTTTGTCTGTACTACCAAAATCTGAAAACGAAACAAATTAAAAACAGAATCTACTGCCGGTATTTCAAAATTCATTACGCGAAGTTCATTTTTTAAACAAATATATTTTCCCAAACTACTGAATCTATCGGACCATTTCATTCTTTTGATAATTTACCTGTCTATTGTTTCGATTGTGGTAAAGTTTATATTGGAAAGACAAAACGTAATTTGGAAACCAGATCAGAGGTACATTTTCGTAACATTAGCTATAAAGAGACTGATAAATCGGCCGTAGCTGATCATTTTTGGTCATTTAACCATGGAATAAATCCAAAGGTTAAATTATTAAAACAATTAAATGGTCCGATAGATTAATGGTTTGGGAAAATATATTTATTTAAAAAAATAAACATCTCGTAATTAATTTTGAAATATCGGCAGCAGATTTTGGTTTTAAATTTGTTTAATTTTCAGATTTTGGTAGTACTGACAAAAACATAGTGACATCTAGCGATTATAACGTTGACAGTGTGGTTGGTTAAGCTTCTGGCTGAGGATGTGAATAAGTTTTTCACAAAATCGCGATCCTGGTCTATAAGAAAACTTCCATTTCTTATTAGATAAATGAAGTTTTTTGTTACAAATTATTATATTAGAATACATAACATTACATTTAGAAGAAACCTCAATAAGCGGTTTGGATAGGTTTCTGTTACCTCGTATCGTCTTGTGTCCTAAACAGGCTGTAATGTAATATTTTAAGGGTAAAAGTGCGAGTCATAGACAATCAAGAGACGCAAAGTCAAGGTGTAGTATAACGTGACTGTTTTGTTTCCTCTCGCAGTGAGGAGGTTTTCATGGTCGAGCTATACCAGCCTGCAATTGTTTACATGCTCCAGCGATAACAGTATTGTCCACGTGCGGTACACTTATGGAAAAACGCACACCTCTCCGGTACATGTTTGTCTCCTGAAGTATAATATAATTGATGCTCCTCAATCAGTTTGCCTCACCTTGCCCTTTAAGCTGATCTGTTACGTTTAATTGCAATTGATTCAGAAATTCTACGTACACACTATATTAATGTAAACATGTGCTATATTTATAGGCGCTTGAAAAGAGACACCAAGCAGCCAGGGAATACTAATCCTTGTTTCACATAAGCTTGCCTCGTATCTCTTAACGGTCACGTGACCTAATCACCTCTCATTGTCTGCTATTGCAGTATAGACTGCTGCGCGGTAAAAATTAGTTCGTTAACATGGTGATATATCTTTATATGTTGGAAGGTGATTGTCAAATTTATATTTTCGTAACCGTTTTAATTAAATATATTACGCAACAGATTTGATTTATCTGAAATGCATGTTAATTCTTAAACGAAGTAAAGAGGAGGTTCCTTTGCTCTCAAGCACATGGCACGATAGCACGTGGTTTAGCGGTAGTGATGACATATTTGATTATATGACTTTTATCACTGACCTTGTTTTTAACTGGATTAGTCATATATATCGTCATTCAAAGGTGTCTTGTGCCGAGTGCGTGAGCTAAATTATTTTATTGATCGTTTATTGCGCGTTTACTTATTATATCTATAATGGCAGAGTTTACCGCCAGTTTTTCGCTGAAGCATCGCAAGGGAAAACCTTTACAAACCGGTAAAAAGAGAATTGTGGTGCATGTGTTTAATGCGCTCACAGAGAAGAATCCGTCTTTCTCAGTGAGAGAAGTCGAACAGCTGAGCTCTGAACTTACAGGTGTGTTAGATCCGTAGGAACATCGCGACGTGATTTTGAGACAACAGGAAAACTTACCACTCAAGGGGTGATATTGCTGTGTGGCGAAGACGTTATTTAAGGACAATCAGACTCTACAGAGATACAAGTCTCAAAATATACTACCATGACGAGCCTTGGGTGAATGAAGTGCACACGACAAGTATGGCGTGACACGACTTTTAAGACTGAAAGACATGAATTGTTTTAAGGTATGTGTGCTGGTTTAAAAATCACAGTAGAAAGGGCCGAAGGCCTTTCATTATAAACTTGTTTCAGTTTCATTGCTCATTCATTCAGTTTCAACTTGCTCAGTTTCATTATAAACATCATTATTTTTGCATGCGTTCATATTATTCTTTGTATGATTTTATCTATCTTCCTGGCAATTATTATGACGTTTACTGCAGTTTTAAATGTGATGGGAAGGCACCGTCTATGGCCTATGGCGCGAAAGCATTAGACAATTAGGATAAGGGGGAGGTAGTTGTACGGGGAGTGATACATGTCAGCGAGGCAAGGTTATATGAAACAGAGATTAGGTATCATTTTCTAGTTAGAATATATGTTGTGGCACAACTGATACGTAAATATACTCACCCACCACAACTCCAAAATAGCCGTACTACTCCCAGTTTTCAGATTATAAATGTGTATCACGAAAGAAAAATCGATATCACTATCAGCATAGCTACATACACAACGCATGGGGAGCGGCACGAAAGGATTATCTCTGGAAGTTTTGTAATCCCAACTGAAAAGGTGTCCCTTGTGACAGGTTTATAGATGATGTGAATACCTTCCAAGGGACTTAAAGAAAGATGGAGAAGGCGTGCTAGCAGAAAATTATGGGCAAATGATCCGTAAAGTGAAAAGTGATCCTGGCGGTGAGAGTGAAGTTGTTTTATGCTCTGTAGAATTTCCACGGAAAAGTTAGGCTTCTAATAGCTCCCTGTCTATAGATTTTTGTCTTTACTGCATGATGGAGTATTCCGAATGGTGCAACAGGACTAGAGCAGTTGTCATTTTATGGATATAGCTACATACCTCTTAGAAGCACATATGACATTTGTATGAATTTTTTGTAGACATAAAATTAAGATTATAAGAAACCTCATGAAGCGGTTTTTATAGGTTTTTGTTACCTCGTATCGTCTTGTGCTCTAAATAAGTTGGGAGCATGTGGTGAAATATCTTCCAAACTGTGAAATGTGAAGAAGGAGCCCAAATACAATGAAATATACGTTTTTTGAATTAAATCGGTTTATACATTAAGGATCAGGAGAGGTCCAAGTCATTTGTTTAAAGCTATAAAGGTAGCCTTTGCATACTTTTGTTTACATTCATAAACACTATTTAAAGTAAAATACAGCAGAATATGCATTTTATCGTTGTGAAATCCATAAACACAAACCCGAAAAGAACAATGAAAGAGGGCTACTAGTTGCTTATACTCTATAATGTAAATATAAAATATCTCTAGATATGTAGACCATTAAAATACACGACACCGCATTTGAAGGTTCTTATAACTGCGGGAGACAACCAAGAATCGGCAGGAAAAGTGCTCCAGCAGGGAACTCTAAAACCCTTATCGCTCAAAGAGGCAGTACACCCTTTACCGTTTCATTAAACAGAGAGGATCCTATTATTCTTCTAGCATTCATCTCATCACACATAATTTCAGACCATAGTGAGGTAGTTCATGAAATAACAAGGTTTTCCTGAAGCGCAACGTCGACTGCATTCACACTATTCTATTGAACCGATTTGTTCATGAATTTCAAGGCTATCGGTCCACACTGTCACCGATTTAATCTAGTTTATTTTAGTTTAAAACTTATCTAGAATGTTTATTTTATAATACTGAAACAAAGGCTTGAAATGTATTAACAATCAAATGCAAAGCCTCACTATGGCCTCAAAATTGGACTGTGATATGCGATTTTGCTAGAGAAATAATAGGACCTCCTTTGTTTAATGACACTTTAATGTCTTGTTAAATGAGAGATACCATCTGCTTTGCGACTCTCGCTTCTCTCGTACAGTGGTGTGAGCAACCGAATGCGTTACCATATATTTTAAAGACCATACACTTCACATTTTGAAATCTGCTGACAACGCACTAAATGATAAATTCTGCCTCTGGAAAGCACTTCATTTCTTGGAGTGACCGGAGGACACCCGACTTGACCGAACAATAGATTGCTTCAATTTTAAAATTGGAACTGAATAAAATAACTGAAAAGATATAAAGGAACTCAGTATTATATTTTGGACAAAACTTATAATATTGTAACATAAAAAGCTGGCGATTTGATAGTATGTGGGTTTCTGACCATTTAATTCTTACATACTGACTTGCAAAAGCTTTCCCTTAACAGCAAAGTTTAATTTGGATAAAGAAATGAATTTCTAAAAATCAATGCCAATATGAGCTCTAGACTCAGAGCGTTAGGTGATTTTACTAATGAAGCATTTATCATGCAAAATAACACAACCGAAATTCCATAGTAAATCCTTCGCACTATGGTACAGAAAAACCTAAACCTGGAAAGTACTTCAATTATATGCCCTAGTTGTCTTATTTACAGGAAGATGCATATTTATTTGTTCCTCTTCAATGTTAGATATTATTTGTATTTTAAAATTATATGGTTTGTTGTCATGGAATAAACAGGTAATGCAGAAAATATGGATGCATTAAATAAATTAGAACTCGTAATAAAATCAAATAGAAATATTTTGTGAAGTTGTGTTAAATATTAGTGGGATGTAAGTTTGGTGGTAGATCATGAGTATATTTTGGACTGAGTAAGATGATATGAAGTACGATAATTAGCAACGGATGGGTTTCAGGAAAATTCGTAAAATTAGTTCGGTCGGTTAGGCTATGAGTGGGTGGAGGTCGTTATCCAAGTTTGCCAGATTATCTATGGCAAACTAGCTTGGAATTATTAGAATATGAAATATGACTTCTTAGCAATTTACTAACAGAGTTTTGATGGTAACGCAGCATATTTCACAAAAGTAGAAGTGAGTTGGCAACATTGGATTGTAAGCTAGTAGCGTGGGGTATTATAGCCATTACCATAGGGGAAGCTATTAGGAGAATTTTGAAACCTAATAGCTCTTTCTGGACATAATCAGACACTTCTGGTATGATCGCTGATGGGAAAAGGACATAGCTGGAAGACGGATTAAGTGTCATTCTTGCCTCAGTGGCAGAACTGAGAGTTATCGTTTGGTAGGGACATGGAAATTTAGAAAATGGACATTTTAAATATTTGAAAATAATCCAAGGTTTTAGTAAAATAACGTTAATATATGTGCCAGAAGTTTCATGCACTAATATATTGCACATACAGGTGAGTTTCCATAACTACATAAGAAAATATATCTCAAAAAAAATATAGTAACTCAGAAGCGTCTTTCACCTTCAAAAGAGAAAAATACCGGCGAAACCTTTATTATTTTGACACAGTTCATGACATTCAAATTAACATTAATAATGTCGTATCTTGCATCGCAATTGACTAGTAATGTACATTCAGACGAACTGTAATGTGAAGTTGATACTTGAGATTTAGTGAAAGTGGTAAACCTAATTAACTCTAGTATTTTTGTGACTGTGAATCCTTTATTATTTCTAGCAAAAGAAATAATGCGAAAATAAATTTTATGGGCAGCTATTATCACACTGTAACACGGCACTTACTGGGACGCGAAGCTTGCATTTGAGATAGGGCAACATTACAGAATGAACAACTGATTATGTTTGGTTCTGTCTCAAGCAGCAACTTTACGTTGTATTTCGATATAAGAAACGCCATTATTCACATTATTTGCCATGTTAAAATTACATTCAAATCCTAAGGGGTTTCTACATTTTAAAAGAATCTTAAGACTAAAAATACTGCTTATTTTAATGAGCCGCTCTACTTGACCCTTTGGAAAATCGTTTGTTAATTTCCTTTTTAGTGTCAGAGATAATTGCGGCGATAGGTTTAAGTGTCTCACCCGAAACATACTCTTGAACTAACTGTTCTATATTTTTAATGAGTATAATTATCACTGGTTCCAAAAAATCCTTTATTCTGCTTTCCACGTCATTAGAGGATTTCTTGTTAGGCTGCATCTTGAACGTTGTAGGAAGACAGCTTAACCCTTATATAAAGGTTTTCTTTATCACATATTTCCGATTATGTTAAATGAAGCGAACTTCTTTTTAAAATATTCAAAAAAGTATCCACTTAAATTGTTTGCTTCAATTTCATACCGTCAATATCGTGTTATCACCAACACAATTGCACGTCTCGGTAGCATAGATGGTAGCGTATCTGCCTCACGTTCAAGAGAACCCAAGTTCGAATCTTGGTCAGGGTGAGTTACCTGGATATGGTTTCTTTCGGGATTTTTCCTTGTCCTTCAAGACCAATGTCGGGTAAGTCTAAGCTTCATGGACCTCGGACTCATTTGAGCATCATTTCACCCAACTCATTCACCGTCCGATATGACTTAACGTTGGAGGACTTAAAAAAAGAAACACAATTGGCTGTTTGTGGAGCTTTCAGTTTCTTGCCTTATTTTAAATTTGGAAGAAAATCTTTAATGTTGTACTAATTAAGCGCCTTTATTAATAAATTATTCTATGGATAATCCTTGAATAATTTTTACCCACTCCAGCGTACGTAAAAAGATATCTGTTAATTTAATATGCTGGGTAATGATTGGAAATTCAATTCGTGATAAAGACCTTCATTTGCATTGGAAGAGTCATATTTTATTTGCTGAGATTTGAAAATTATGAGAATCAGATGAAAACGCTCGGAGGCTTTAAAAAGTAATTAAAGATTTATCTCAAATGCAATTAACGCAAATTTGAAAATATTTGTCCCACTGGCAGATAACACAATCAATTCCTTTTTCGTAGAAGATAAATCCACAGTATTACCGAATCAGTTAGAGCTGGTTCAATCTATGAGAAGCTAATGCTAATAAATATGTGTTAATTATACTAACAAAAATACCAGTGAAAAAAGCCATCAGAGGAAGAAATAGAAGAAGTCCACCGGAAAAATTGAAGTCACTAACGAGTTCAACATAGTCAAGATCACTTTTGTTTTTACAATGGCCTTTTTTTCAATTCTTAGGATTGTCTTCAGTTTGGAATTTGAACGAGGAAGCGTATCCAAATATCTCGGACGATTATCTGTGTAACACTTATTTAACACAATAATCAACAGCGGCTTTAAACGAATGAGAAATTTGCCCGCCTCGTTAGCGTGGTGGTAGCATGTCTACCTCACGTTTAAGAGGTCCCGAGTTCGAATCTCTGTCAGGGTGAGTTACCTGGATAAGTTTTTCCGGGGTTTTCCCTTATCCTGAAAGACGAATGTTGGGTAACTTTAAATTCTATGGACCCCGGGCTCATTTTAGCATCATTTCATGCATTCCATTCATCGTCCGATATGACTTGACGTTGGAGGACGTAAATCACAAAAAAAAACGAATGAGAAATTTAGGCAGTTTTATTAGTAATCGTAATGCTTTAGTTGGTAAAAATCAGTTAGGGAGCACACATTCATCCCCACATATAGGCCCCTGCCACGTTTTCTAACTTCCTTTGTAAATTTAACACCTTAAAAACAAATGTGTTGATCTTTTAAATTTGGCAACTGAAAATACGCCGAAAGTCAGGGCTGAAAATCACATATACTTAACTAAAATTTTTGTAGGCTTCACTTTTTAATTAATATCAATAGAGAGCTGGGGAAAGATTACAGACTTATCTAAGTGCTATATCATATTAGAAATACAAGCCTCTCTTGAATTTGCATGGAAATATGTTATGAACTTCGATATAATTGACAAATTGGTTTGGGCTCCCCAGTACAGACACAGAGATTATCAAAGCTATTGTATACAGGATGCAACAAAAGAGTATACGAAAGCTTTGGGGAGAGTACTTCTTGTATACAGAGAAGGAAAAGTGTTATATGAACATAGGTGCGGAAATTGTTTATTTCCGTGGTGGACCTCCTTTTTCTACAACACTGCTCGCATACTGAGATGTGTAGTACATAGATTTTCTGTGGTCATAATCCCACAACAGAACAGTGGTTTAATTGACGATTACTAGAGGTATTATAAACAGTGCTGTTCTCATATTGAAGTAGTTTTTTGGAGAAGAAGTTCTTGTTGACACGTACCAACACTTTCTTGTTTTTCTGTTCTCTTTGAAGCGCTTTCGGGCATGATCTTCAACCCATCCTTAGCTGTGGATACTGCCAAATGCAAAACGCACACACACGTGCGCGTACACACACGCACACACGCACTCACGCACACATGCACACACGCACACACATACACAGGTACTGACAGGATTTTAAAGCCAGAAGTTTTTGCTGCGTGCCCACCCGGTTTTGGGTTTCACGCAGCTTGAAAATTTTGGTGAATGTAGGATGGAGTGGGATTATTTGAGTGAGGAAGAGGTCTAGAGGTACTCTTGTTCGGGAGGGGCAATTTTTCTTTTTCCCCGTCCGGGTGTCTTCTGCCGCGGTACCTAACCGCTGTGCGGCTTAACCTGCGAAGTGAGTCAGGAATGTTTTTATTGTTCTGCTGGGGGTAGGTTGTAGTTTTGTTTAAAATTTTTGTTTAGATGCCCTTGAGTAGTCTCAGAAGGCAGCAGCTTAGCGGTTTTATTGTGTTTTCCCGTTGGGGGGGGGGGGAATCCGTTTAGTGTTTTTGCCCCGTTTTTGATTACGGGTGGCCTAACGCTTGAGCCATCAGGCGATTGCGAGGTAGCTTAATTGCTCCTCTATTTTTGATCAGGATGCAATACCATTTCCTTGTTACACACTGGTGTTTATAAGTTTAAAGTGGGATAATTTTGAAGCCAAACAGCTCTTTAGATGTTTATGGAGTTCAGCTTTTGCTGCTGCACGTATTAACTCCAGTGGTAACTGCAACTGTTTGTGGACTTCCTTATATACTGCTTCTGGTGTCTTGAATGCTGATAGAAAATTCTAGAACCTGAACTTCCCTCTGTTGAGAATATCTGGAACTCTCTTCTGCTGTCTGATGAATACAAAGTTTTGGAACTTGAACTGATGCCCTCTGTGGGAAACAGTTGAAACTATTAGCATCTTTAAATGTTAAACATTGTAACAGAATGTCATTTGGCGGAAGTTCAAAGTTAATTGTTTTGTGTGAATTAGTATGAATATTTTCGCTATATATTTAAATGTTGGTCAACGTGGAGACTTTTTAATGATTTAATTTCTTTACCTATTGCATGGTTTTTGGTATGGAAATAGTGTGCTACTGCAGATTTTTCTATTTGTTTTAGTTTTATATATCTCTGGTGCTCAGTTAACCTTATTTTTAAAATTCTCTTCGTTCTACGGATATAACATCCTTTAAAATCCTCACAGCTCATCTGATATATTCCTGATTTATTTATATTTTCAACAACCTTTTACAGTGGTGTATTTAAGAGATTTTAAATACCTTATACAGTTCTTGGTGCCAATTGAATATTAAATTTCTTGAACTGGTTTAATTATACAATAGTAATCATCTTTTTAATTTGGATTGTACGTGATCCAAACTTCCTCAACAAAGTCATTACAGGGGATGAGAGTTGGTGTTACGCGTATAACCCAGAAACCAAGCAAGCGTCAAGCCAGTGGAGGACTCCCAACTCTTCCAGACAAAAAAAGCAAGGCAAGTGAGGTCAAGTGTGAAGACGATGCTCTTTGGCTTTTTTGATGTTCGTGGAATGTGCATCGGGGATTCGTACCCCCTGGCCAGACTGTTAACCAACACTTTTACTTGGATGTTTTAAGGCGTCTGCGAGAGGATGTGAGGAGGAAACGCCCGGAACACTGGCGGTCAGGTGACTGGTTTCTGCATCACGGCAACGCTCCAGCAAACACGGCCTTACGAGTGACCCACTATTTGGCATCTCAGAGGTTGTCTGCCGTTTCCCACGCTCAGTATCCGCCGGACCTAGCCCCGTGCGACTTTTTCCTATTTCCACGAATAAAAAAAAAAACCTAACAGAGGAGCGTTATGACGATGTGGAGGCGGTAAAAACAGCTTCGCAAAGGGCACTGGACAATATGAAATTTGAAGAGTTCCAAACATGCTTCCAAAAGTGGGAAAAGAGACTTGACAGGTGCATTGTATGTAATGGAGAGTATTTTGAAGGGGACTCAAATAATTTTGTAAAAAGGCTCATCAATAAAGTCTTTATGGCAACAATCCAGTTTCTTTTGCCCCCCCCTCGTATATAGATGGGGCTTGAATTAAGATAGAAAGGTGCATTCTTAAACACATAGCATCCAAAAAGTGGCAGAGGCTCTTCTAAAATGGCGTTGAGCAAACTAGTGGCGTATGCTCCCGTGGTATCGTGGGTATGTTCCCAACAAATTTTAAATGAATAAATTCCATCGAGCAATTTGGTTGTACTTTGACATCTTTAAATAACTGGGATTGACACAATGCAGACAGCTTGCCCGCCTTGGTAGCGTAGGTGGTAGCGTGTCCGCCTCACGTTCAAGAAGAGCCGAGTTCGAATCTCGGTCAGAGTGAGTTACCTGGATAAGGTTTCTCCCGGGGTTTTCCCTCAGTCTAAAAAGACGAATGTGGGGTAACTCTAAGCTCTATGGACTCTGAACTCATTTTATCATTATTTCACCCATGCCATTCATCGTCCGATATGACTTAACGTTGGAGGACGTAAATTACCAATATATATGCAGAAAACTCTCTCTCTCTCTCTCTCTCTCTCTCTCTCTCTCTCTCTCTCTCTCTCTCTCTCTCTCTCTCTAAGAGCTCTTCGCAATCTTGGCGATGGGCAATGCAGACACAGAATAGTTTCCTGGCATTTCCATGATGTATGTATAAGATGAAATTAATTATTTGATTTCGTTCAGACTTAGCCAGTACGGTTGACTTTACTAAGCGAAGTTCATTTAAATCACATAAACGGTCTTCCCGTTCACGGATATTAAACATACAGGAAACGAAACTACAGAAGAGGAGGAACTGCGCTTGCCATGCAGATTAGTAGTGAGTATTACCAAATACACTCTCCAAATTCAACTCGCACCAAAACCGCGCAAAAAAATTAACACCAACACGGATATCGCCAGCGTCAGTTAATAATCCCCTGGGGAATATTGACTTAAATGGCATATATATAATCGTGAATTTAGGTCAAGCAGTAATTGCGATTAACTCTAGAACTGCATACTCAACTACGGGGCACATATTGAATTATATCAACAGTACAAATTACATAATAATAGGTGCGGATAATCCAGCCTTTATTTCTCGCACTCCGGATATCTTAGAAATCGCGCTCTTAAATAATGTACCTTGCCATGTAGATTTATAAGCTCTACCGGAACTCACATCAGATCATTTGGTATTACTGATGACAATTAATGTAGTGGTTGGTTTACGCAAACTACAAGCAAGTACCTGAAACATTTATAAGTCATGGTAGATTTATATCTGCCCGATATAGAGATAAACTTTGCTGCAAAGGAGGACACTCAGGTTCAAAACCAGAACAACCGATTAAATTAGTCACCATAGCGAGCTTAACGCTAAAATGGCAGTATATAACAAACGCTAGGTGTTCTAAAACGTAAAACTGTTGCAGTAAACACAAAATAGAGCCAGATTCAAATGGTAAAGAACTGAAAATAATCTTACTAACATACAAAGTATTATTTTCTCTTCTCCCCTACATTACTGATACTGGTGTTAGGGGAGAGCGATTCCACTAGCCTCCTAAGCACCGAGCCTGGTACAGGAACCAAGGCTGAGGGGTCAGCCCAACGCCTGGGATGAGAGCGAGAAAAAAGGACGATAATATCAGGGTGAAATGAATGATAGGAAATATGGATGATGTAGTAATTTGTGGAAAGATGGCGAGGGGAAACAGATGGACCCAGAGGAAACCCGCCCCAGCGGTGGGTTGTCCACCACAAATCTCACTTTGCAATAGCCTGGGATCGAACCGGGCCACTTTGGTGAAACAGGAGTAGTCTAACCGCTTGTCCACGGCGCGGATTTAGAATATTAATAAATAATATAATCAATTTAGGTTTAATTATTGCAGTGACCGAGAGGCGGCGTGAAGCAAAGGAAGCAGGAGGTCTCTCAATTGAAGGAAGGATAACCCATTAATCAGTAACGTAAATCGCAAGTCGAGCTGCATGCAATAATATTAAAATCACTATAGCCATAGGGTTCCACTACAGCAGAATCTCTGGGATAAATATAGCATTTCCGTCCAGAAACCAACCTGATCACTACATCCAATCCTCTAGCGAATACGCCAGGAGTGATCAGGGTTTCGGTCTTGTCATGTCCTGAAATTTAACACTGAGCTCTCCTAGGCCAACTGCCTGTCCATCACACACTCATCTTGAATTCGAAGGTGCAGTTGCCGTATAGCTGCACTTTCTCAGTAGAATTCTTTTCGGTGAAGGTGTTTTAGTGGGTTTACCATTCAAGCGAAGTCCACACGCCCAAATGTGCCATCTCAGCATCTTTGGGGTTAGCCTGTAAATGTATATTTCCTCCTCCCGAAAAAAGAAATATGGTTGGCCAACGTTCCAACATGACATTAAATTAAATTCTCCAACTGACTCGTATTTTTCCCGGTACACCACTTAGGAGTTCTCATAAACACATGACACAACTACCTTAATGGTTGTAAAAGAACAATTAATTTCCATTAATTCACCTAATAGTGTTAACTATAAAGCCAAGTCTTAAAGTACTTACACGTCGTAAGTCGCCAATAAGGTAGTTGGTTCATGTGTTTATGAGAACTCCTAAGTGGTTTACCGGGAAAATACGAGTCAGTTGGAGAATTAAATGTCATGTTGGCACATTGGCCATAGTAACTCAATGGTTAGAGCGGCTGGATGGAGACCAGAGGATCCGTGGTTCAAATCCCGGCTATGGCCTTGTAGTTTTCAGTCTGACTCTACCTTTACAAAATGTATGTACCTTAAAGCAACTTATGCTTGGCATAATAGATCTATTAGGTCAATAGTCGACAATCCTCTTCACACACAATGGTTTATCTAAAATTAACATTTATTAGTTAACTAACCCGGCGTTATACATTGACACTACACTCACGCATGCGCTGAATCAAACTTCCCCTAGCTATATCACTGAAGCAGCTAGCGGGTGAAACAGCGCAGAAGGAACTCATAGAGCTTCACAATAAATTCCTTGTGGGAATTTCCCCTTGTCGCAAGGCAACTGCTAGGAAGAATAGTTACAGCCCCCCGAATTTGTTATCTTTCTATTTCACCTGACTTCTTATATAGCTGCAACTTTCATCCTGGTTAGCTGTTTCAGGTTTCAGGTTTCGTGCATTAGGCTGAAGAACTTTGTAGACCTCAGGGGAGGAGACGGGGAGGAGAGGCTGTTTTAAGAACCGCCACTAGGGAGCTTAAATTTGTAGCTGCCCTCTGCTTATGTCTCTCCACAGACCCGATCAGCCTTAGCATCCTCTCACTTCACCCCTTCCTGCCGTTAGAGAGTTACGCGTTAGGGGTATAGGAAATTAAGGTTTTTCATAGATCGAGCTGCCAAGTTTATTCTCCGAACCTAATCATATAGTCATCACCAGAAACCACCACAAATACCAATGAAACTGAAGTATGTGTTAAGAAACGACTCCCAGAGTCCCTGAGGCAGAAAAGCATCTTATTAAGCTACAGATTCTGGAACATTAAAAATATAATTAAATGGTACTTTCAAAATTAAGCACGTTCTTAAAATGAAGACTTGGAATTAGTTTGATGCAATGGATAACAAGCAAAATAGCATTAAGAACAGTGTTTGTTGCATTCTAATAGGTTAATTATTTGTAGGAGGTTATAGCCAGTCTCAACGAAAGAGAGAAATCTTTATATATTCCCCTTTTTATGTCTGGAAACCGCGAGTTATTGGCAGAGCAATGAGTAACGACGAAAATAGAATTAAGAACAGCCTTTTCCGTAATGCAGTACGCCAGTCAGCTGCTAATAACTGATTTTCGACTTCAGGCAGATAGATGCGGCTGAATCTCAGAATGTAAAACGGATTAACGCTTATGGGGGGGGGGGGGAAGAAACTTAATTTTGGTAGACAACAGGGTGTGCATATCGTATACGTGGAGTCGTGGGTACGATCCCCGTCAACGATGGGACCGATGGCGTGGATGTGGGCACAATGTGAAGAATTCTCTCTGTAAACAGTAGAGGTATACCAGGCCATGGTTCTCTTTCTCCCTCTCTGTGGCAGTTGGACGGATCATCATGCTTGGAAATGTCAGGGCCTCCGAGCGTCCTGTGGGTTCTGTCTGTGACCTGTGGCTTCATTTTATTCCTTTCTCCTGGAGGGTGTTAGCCACAATACATCTGCGTAGGTTGCACTGCGGGAAGTGTTCCCTATCGTTTTCTAACTTTTGCCATCTACATTAGGTAAACTATTATTACTGTAAATTAATTTTTATAATTATGACGACTTTCTTTTCAAAAATATATTATAGAGAACTGAATTCACTAACAATGTATAGATATTTTGGTAGTAAAGTTTTGCAACTGGAAAATAGCAATATCTAAGGTATTAGTGGCCTAAAATTCGGTATTTTAAACAACCATTTTCCTTTTGCTTATATTTGCGGCCATGTAGTGGAAAAAACTGGCATATATTTACTGTGTTCATTCAGCGTGATTTCATGCTGTGTGATTATTTTCGTAATATTTACCATTTTAGAGATCCTCATATCAATGGAAATCTCATCATACCATTAAGGCATTTCAGTGCTGGAATCAAAGTTTCAATGTTTTCAGCTCTATTCCCTTTACTTCCTTGTTAATTTTTAATTATTGTTATTCACAATGGACTCTGTAATATAATACTTCATATCAAAGGAACTGATGTGTGAAAATCGATCAAGAATGACAAAAATTTGCAAGTCAGGCAATTTTTTTCCGTTATACTCGGTTCTCTGGGAAACATTTTTGTTGTCGTGGTGAAAAATAGAGCCTCATGACCTAAGAAATTGGCTGCTTACATTTAGAGGATTTTTCTGATATCTCTCGCACTTATTGTAAACCATTTAAGCGTTACTGCTAAATTTGTGGAGTGTAGTGTGTAGTTTTGTCAGTTGTAATATTTTAGACATTGTCCAGAATTTAAAATTCTCCTTACGATGCAATTTGAAAGTAACAGAGTGAATTTTCGGAAGTAATTTCCCTAGTATATGCCAGCTGATTCTCGCTAATTCCCTAGTAATACCTATAGCTTTCTATGTTAGGTCTGAAAGTACATTAATGTGTGATTATTTTTAAAAGCCAGCCAAATCAAAACAGAGGAAATATTAAATGTTTAGCAAGGATTATATTTAAGGAGTATTTCCTTCAAATTCATTTTGTGGCTGAATAAGAAATATAAATTTGAAATTTTTTCCAAAGCTGTGAGCATTGCATCGTAAGGAACAATTTTTATAAAGATTTGTGGTTTAAAACACGCAATCCAGAACTTAAATCGCGCATGTGCACCAAACCTTGTAACCGCAGTTCATTATAGAGAAAAGATGTAAGTAATTGAAAATAATTGGCAAAGTGCTTTTGGTCCAGAATAATTCACGGATTAGTCCACTAAACACTACAAAATACTACAACAACTTCACCTATTGATGAGTTAAAGCTTTTCCATAATTTTTCTTGTAGACTAATTAAAAATTAATCAAGCTATGAGCGGAAGTTTATTACATTGTCATTTAAGCTCAAAATAAAATTTAAGGACATATATAATAAGGAGCTTAGTAACGATACACCTCTTATCAGCACCATAAGCTATAATTAATTGCAAATCAATGAGGTTTATAAATTAATACATACATAAATAATTTATTGTTGATAACATTGGTATTCATAGCAACATTATATACAAATTAAACAGTATTATATATTTAAATCAATCATCATTGGCACGACAGCCCTTTGTGAGCCTTGGCCTTCTGAAGAAGTTTCCCCACTCTTTCCTGTTAAGTGCACTGCTCCTCCAGTTCTTGATTCCGATTGTCCTTAGATCCTCTCTCACCCCGTCTTCCCAACTTTAATTTGGTCTACCAACTTTCCTGGTTCCTTGTGGTACTGCATTAAATATCGTATTTATCATTCTGTCCGTAGTACAGAATTATATATTTAAGTTATAAAATTCATCCACCTCATACAGAGGTTGGTCATCAAACATGTTTTGAATGCAGACTCAAAAGAGCTGAATGGAACAGTTAAGTGAGGTGGAATACAGTTACAAATTTCATTGACAAATATTCAAAACTATTTTGTGTAATATTATATTTATTTCCATTAAAGTAAATATTTGAGCAATTTATAGATTGATAACTATACCAGGCGAGTCTTCTGCTCCTATTTATTGTGATACATATAACCCGCAGTTTATAGTCTAATGTGAAAATATTGACCATTTTAGCATAAAAGCCGTTATTGCAGCTCTGTCCTTCTATTCGGTACTCTACACACCCAGCATTAATACTTGCAGCCCTGAATGAGGACCAAGAAGTTGCGAAAAGCTTAAACAAACGATTTTTCATGCATATAATACATGGTTGAAAACGAATGCTTCTCTAAAGGCGGCAGAAAGTACGTGGCAGCTGAAGAAGTGAGTTACCTTGAGGGAATATGGTAATAGGAAGGCTAGGTTCGAAACCAAGTCACATAGTTTCATCTTTTTTCCTCTCTCCTAATATTTATTACATGTATTTTAGTTACTAATGTGTTTATTGTTGCTACTGGTTCACTTGTGAGCGAAAGAAAAAAGAATTACAATCCGATAAAATGAGGGACCTATAGGGATTTCCTTGCCATATAAGTTGGGCTGAGCTCTCCCTAACGTCAGGCAATTGAGGCCCTTGACCTTTAAAGGGTAACCAGGGATCATGTTTAACTTTGTGGCCCTTAACAATGTGCACCATATATTTGTTGCAAACTGTGTTCCATAGTTGGCTTTCATTTTCTAGCAGAGTGTCGACGGCATTAAACCTAATAGTTTTGTTTCATGCTTATATCTTATGTTTCATTTTGTATTTGTGAAATGTTTGAAACTTGGTTGAATGGTTCTGTCACAATACCAATCACAATAAAATATATACAAGGAACTATACATTTATAACTATCTGCCAGCGGAAATCATTGCTATTATTGTATTTTGTAAACACCTATAATGTTATAAAAGTGTTATTTGTATTATAATACCAAACTATAAGCCAAAGAGATAAAACAAAACGTAATCAAATTTTAGGTCCAATCACGAAGGGTTTGAACCCAAGTTAAACATGCAGACTAGTAAAGTAGCCTGTATCGTACCACTTAGCCAACGCTACTTTTCTGGGAAAGATTTCTATATTAATTAAATAACGGCGGATATAAGACCCACCTCTAATATTTACACGCTTTCTCCAGCTTTATAGAGTGTTTTGAGCTCGTTTTGGTACTTTTAACACAAATAAAAGAACAGCATCTTCCATTACAATTACCGTATGAGTTAAAACTGCTGTAATTTGTGACAGAAGCGAAAACTATGTACCTAATTCTTAGCATTTCTGACATGGCTGTAGAACGTAAACACGTATTGGCTGAACATTTAAATCCAATTGGTTCCACTGTGTAGATCTGCCATTTTGTGTTTCAATGTTATTGTCAACTGATGCATGTGATAGGCTGCTCCTTCAGGGGCGTGTTTAAAGGTGTGTGTGTGTGTGTGTGTGTGTGTGTGTGTGTGTGTGTGTGTGTGTGTGTGTGTGTGTGTGTGTGTGTGTGTGTGTGTGAATGTACGCTAATGAATAAAATTTTGTAAACTCTTCTAAAGTTTTACTGCAGCTCTCTGTACCTGGGTATGATGGTTTTTGGAATCGACATTCACAGTGATTGCTTTTTGTACCATAGAACACTTATTCACTGAGTTATCTACCCATCCTCTATAAACTGTTCTGCAGATCATCTATTAGAAGACATTCAAGAAGGGCATAAGTCACATACGTTGCTTAGCAAGTTGCATAAATTCAAAAATGAATAGTGACCGTTGGCTCACGTGGTATACCGAAGAACAATATGTATATTCGTGAATGTTTTTATTCACTTATAGTAAACAACTGAAAAAAAAACATTGACGGCAAAGTCAATATACCAAGTCTGATGAACGGAAGTCTTGAATGAATCCTGGTTGGTGCACTACATAAAAATTCTAACTGCTTTCTCTTGTTATAAAAACAATTTAAGTGCATATGCATGATTTCCGCAGACAAGTGCTGCATAACTAAAATGGCTATGTATTTGGGCATAGTGTACTGTCAATAAAGATTCAATATTAATGTTTTCTTAAAGGACTTCAAGATTAAATAACCCTCTACTGATTTTAGTAAGTATATATTTAATATGACTTTGCTAAGGTAAAACGGTTCAATAAAAATACTGTCACCCGGGCGCTGGAACACCCTATGGAAGCAGCTGAGAGCGGAAGACAGGGGAGGTCCGTGTTAGGCACGCCTCCCCCCGTCCGTCTTATAGTGGTGACAGGGATGGCTGGGGAAGAAAAACATGATTGTGCGGTCTGATTCTCTTCTACCTGTGTTCTGGAAATTACGGGATCTTTCATCCACTGGAACATTCCTGTGGAAGCCAGAAGGCGGCGATATTCCTATAAAAAGGGGCTGCCGGAGCGAAGTGAAGTCAGTTAGTCAGTTAGTTAGTGAGTCAGTCAGTTCTTGGTGTAAGGACGCAGTGCTAGTGAGAAGACCGTACGTAATTACGAGTGCAATTGTAACGGACGAACTGGTGAATCGTAATTGTGTGCATTGCGTAATTTTATGTAATTGGCAAGTGTTTAACTGTAAGTCGGTGGAAATAAAGAACATTTTTGAGTGGTGAAATTGGACTTTTCAATTCACGAACCCACAAAGTCACACTGGTGTCAGGAAGCGGGAAAACATCACCGAACATTACAACCATGGACGCGGCATTGGAAAAGATTTTGGAGAAGATGATGGAAATGAAGGCCGAACTGACCTCGGAAATGAAGACGACCAACGACGACATCACCGCAGAGTTGAAACAAATGAAGACGGCCAACGACAACATCACCGCAGAGTTGAAACAAATGAAGACGGCCAACGACAACATCACCGCCGAGTTGAAACAAATGAAGACGGCCAACGACAACATCACCGGGAAGATGGAAGAAATGAAGGCCGAATTAACAGCGAAGACGGAAACGGCTAACAACAACTTGGCCACGACAATGACCTCAAAGATGGCCGACCTGGCCACGGAAATGAAGGCGGCGAACGAGGCTCTCGCCGCAAAGTTTGAGGAACGGTTGGCCGGCGTGAGGGAAGACGTCACGAATCTGGGCAAGCGGAAGGGTCAAGTAGACGACCGCCTTAATGATTTAGAGGAAAAGGCCGACAACATCGCAAAACCCCTCACCCGCCTGACGGAGGAAAACCGGCCTTATGTGTGGACGGAGGACGCCGAAGACGCTTTCCAGCACCCGAAGGAGACCCTGTGCAGTGCTCCAATTTTGGGTTTCCCACAACCGGGTGGCGCCTTCATTGTGGACATCGACGCTAGCGACCATTGCATTGGAGGTGTCCTATCGCAGATCCAGGATGGCCAG
Organism: Mantis religiosa; assembly: GCA_030765055.1. Lineage (NCBI taxonomy): Eukaryota > Metazoa > Arthropoda > Insecta > Mantodea > Mantidae > Mantis > Mantis religiosa. The sequence continues at coordinate 164,835,502 of CM060948.1, read as the reverse complement.
GAGCGGGTGATAGCCTACTACAGCAAGACGCTATCCAAGGCAGAGAAGAACTACTGCGTCACCCGACGAGAATTACTGGCGGTAGTAAAGTCCGTGGAGCACTTCCATAAGCACCTGTACGGTCAGCCATTCCACCTGAGGACTGACCATTCCGCCCTAACCTGGCTATTGAGCTTTAAGAACCTGGAAGGCCAGACGGCACGTTGGGTCCAGAGGCTGCAGGAGTACGACTTCACCTCGGAACATCGTAGAGGGAAGAGCCACGGTAACGCAGACGCCATGTCCCGAAGACCCTGTTCAGTAGAGTGCGGCCAGTGCACAAGAGTGGAAGAGAAGCAGCGTGCCGCAGCAGTCCGAGTAGTTGTGGCAGTGCCTGCTGAAGGCTGGGATAGCGCAGGCCTGAGGAGGGAGCAGCTGGCGGACGCAGACTTGGGGCCACTCTTGAGGGAAGTGGACGCAGGGACGAGACCAACCTGGGAGGACATCGCACCGAGGAGCGCCACCTACAAGTCGTACTGGGCCCAATGGGACTCGTTGAAGACCAGAGAGGGCGTGCTGTTCCGGGTATGGGAGTCACCCGATGGGAAGACGCAGAGAGAACAGTTGGTACTTCCCCGGAGTAAGGTCCCGGAAGTCTTGGAGGAAGTGCACGCCGGTACTTCAGGAGGACACCTGGGAGCGAACCGTATGATTCACAAACTACGGCAGCGCTACTTCTGGCTCAGACTCCGGGCAGATGCTGGTGGTACACCTGGACCGCCTGGCACGCTACGATGGTGCTGTTCGGGGGGAACAGATTTGAGGAGGGAGCAGTGTCACCCGGGCGCTGGAACACCCTATGGAAGCAGCTGAGAGCGGAAGACAGGGGAGGTCCGTGTTAGGCATGCCTCCCCCCGTCCGTCTTATAGTGGTGACAGGGATGGCTGGGGAAGGAAAACATTACTGTGCGGTCTGTTTCTCTTCTACCTGTGTTCTGGAAATTACGGGATCTTTCATCCACTGGAACATTCCTGTGGAAGCCAGAAGGCGGCGATATTCCTATAAAAAGGGGCTGCCGGAGCAAAGTGAAGTCAGTTAGTCAGTTAGTTAGTGAGTCAGTCAGTTCTTGGTGTAAGGACGCAGTGCTAGTGAGAAGACCGTACGTTATTACGAGTGCAATTGTAACGGACGAACTGGTGAATCGTAATTGTGTGCATTACGTAATTTTATGTAATTGGCAAGTGTTTAACTGTAAGTCGGTGGAAATAAAGAACATTTTTGAGTGGTGAAATTGGACTTTTCATTTGACGAACCCACAAAGTCACAATACCCACAAACTTCGAAGATCTATTTAATTCAGCCACAGGACATCTAAGAGAAATGTCTTGTTCAGCTGCTTACCAGGCATTTAGACTGAGATTATTAACTCTTCCCCATTGTTTTACTAAACCAGTCACAAGCTCAGGATTACATTGGTAGATTCTTTAGCTTTACTTCCATACAAAACAGCGATATCAATAAAGAGGTGCTTATTAGGGCACATATCCTTAATTCCAAAAGGAAAATCGTTTACATAAATAATAAACATAATTGGTCCCAAAACAGAACCATGGGGGACTCCATAATTCTGCAGTATAAATTCAGAAAATTTACCATTTAAGTTGATACTTTTGTTATATATTCGTAAGATAAGGGTATATAAAGTTCATGCTATTTGTGCTAAAACCATAAAATTTGTTTTTTATAAGTATATCACGCGAAATTCAGTCGAAAGCCTTTGATGCCTTACCTACTCCATTTACTACATATTCTGTTCATGTTTATATAGAGTTCGGGTATCGGTTTGACACCTCACTGTCCTATCCTAGCTGACTACAGTTAATTAAAATGAAAGAATAAAACTGGAGAGGAGTGCATAAGCTGCTGACTCACTGGATCGTGATAATTTATGTTACAGGTATGAAACATACAATTACTTGCATGATAACGAGCAAGTGAACACGCGACCATGGATAATATCCATTGTTTACTGTGTGCTTCCAGTTATCCACATAGGTTTACTCTGAAATTAAATTTATAAACTTCTTTGGCACGATACGCTGTTCGGTTCAATTCAGTTAAATTTAAGTTGTCCGAGGCCATATGCATACATGAATACGATATTGTTGGAATAAAAATATTTCTATATCCTAATGGGTCTTTCTTTTAAAAACATCCATGCTCAGTGTTCTGAATTTGGTATTTAATTTGTTATAAAAATCCATACCTTTAAAATAATAAATCTTCTTCGTGAAAGCAGGTCTGCAATTAAGCATATTTTACTTATATTTATTTCTTCCTTGCTACCCAAGTTATTAAAACCAAAAGTAGTTATTCTCATAAATGCATTTCTCAAGATGTTGACACTAACTTAATGCCGGAAAGATGAGCACCCGGATTGTGAAATACTTTACCCCTGCAACACCTTTCTTTCGTAATACCTGGCAGGTAAACAGTCAGGGGAGGTGTGCCACAGTGATAGTCATTTGGGTTATAGACGAAACGTCGTTTATGACGTAATCAAATGTACATTTTAAAACTGAAAGGTTTGCTAGGTAAGCATGAAGAGTTTTAAGTACAACAAAGGATGCGAGTGATAAACGTATCCACAGTGCTAAACTCATATTGATATTGTGTAGGAAGTCGTTCATTCACCGCAATACTGAACCTAGTCAAACCTTAAGCTGAAAAAAGCAGTTATATAGAGCTAACATGTTTGTTCCCTCTGTTAGACAATTGAAGATATGCAGTACTTCGCCTATGTTGGTAAAGAGGTTTTTATACTTTTCATACTTATTTTCTAAAATGTATCCTGAAATTGCATTGAAATTCTTAACAATGTACATTTTAAGAAAGTGAGAAAGTCATAACAACACCCACTTAATTAACAAGATTGGTATCTTTGCTGGTTTATTTGCTGTTTTAACGTCCGGCTGCAAACTAGTTTAACTTAAACCTAGAACACATTGCAGAATTTCGTGTGAGACCCTACTGCGTGGTCGACTCTTTCTCAGTATCCAAATCTGTACAGTTTTTCACAATTATATGTAATAACAAAAATGGCCATTAATTTGCTTGCAAGAAGGTACAAATTGGAAACTATTTTAAGCAGTGGTGTGTATAAATTCAAACCATGTTTCCCTGAACTATACAAATGTGTGTTGCTTTGAACGTTTATAGTCCTCATCATGAGCTGCCATACTGAAATGCCTCCTAGGGGTGAAGCTTGCTCTCACACTCCTGATTAAACATTAAAATCATGTTGCACATGCAAGCCACCACAGCACTGTTAAGGCTGCCACAAGACTATAAACGGAATCAACCGATTTGGTTGGCTCTGTCTATCAGCTGGTTGAGTATGGTGTGGTGCTCTAATTGCTCAGATACAGAGAGCGGAAGCAATTGAATGATATTAGGAGCTTGGGTTACTTTTACTAGTTTTATCAGACCAAGTAAAATAGTATCTCGACAATTTCTCCCCAAACAAGGTCAGTATCCAGGTTATCCAAGTTTGAAATATTAAAAATTAGACATAAATCTCACGGATGAAGTATAAATTAGACTTGGTTCCTATGTGCTGCAGTTATACAATTTAAATCAGCCCAACATATACAGAATTTATCTTTATTGGTGTAAAACACTTCGCAAACCCCTATTCAGCATTAAAATAGCAAACAGGGTTCATAGCAATATTAGTCTAAAATTAATTTATTAAAATATTACTAAACACCATTGAAGGTTGCAAATCTCCTGCTTCAGTGCAGCGTTCATTCCATGCTATTGCTCACTCTGTTGCAAATTTATGGAGTGGTTCGTAGTTGGTGAAATCCGGTGTGATTTCGCTATCTCAATGTCAATATCCAGTAGAGCAGTAGCATAAACCATGGGCTTTAAATGTCTCCAGTCCCATATATGCATTGGATTATAATGAGGATTTCCAGCAGGCCGTGCAGTGAATCCCCCTGTCTATCCATGGGCATTTGAAATTACCTACCATCACATTGAAGTGTGCTGGTGCACAATCATATACACGTGGCATTCGTTGGATGACGTCCAGAAGCATACCAGTTATTCGTACATGATGTAACTCGTTTCTGAGAAACTGTAGATAAGTCGTTGTATTACGACACGGAGGGAAAACGGGAAACCAATAAGTTGCTCATTAATGATTCGACCGCAAACTTTTATTGATGTTCTGTGCTGTCGTATTTCGTGAGCGTTTTCTTTGGCCAGTTATAAATACAAATTACAATCATATAAATTGTAGACACCGTCGCATGTAAAACTAGCCTCATCAGTCAACAGGTCCTTGCTAAGACATTCACGAACATAGCACTATAGATGTGTTCTGCACTCGTGACCTCCGCGGGTTGAGGTGTGGGGGAGAGGGGAACCGTTGTCCGGTTACGCAGCGAGTGAGCAATACAGTAAATATTCAGCAATCACCTGCAGAAAGTCACGTAGCCTACTTGCGTAGCAAGATGCAGAACTAGTTCAGTGCAGTAAGATTTATTAAACTTCTCACCATGGTTGTGCATTCGTAAGGGCATGAAATTATAAGTAGCGTTATAGATAAATGTGATGAAGAAGCGTTGAAAAAATATTCATATCCAGTGTCACAGGCCACACAACGGGCTGCCGCTTGTGTAATAAGTAGGCTGCATGTTATCTTCTCAGCGTATCTATCTGTGCGACTCATATATCATTAGGTCACCTTGTCTATATGTGTGTATGTCTCTAGTGAACGCATTCCTTTCAGAGTTCATAAGGCCAGAACATAACAATATTCGGTAAAATGCAATGGCAAAAGTTTCTACTTGACTCAACTTCCGCCACGTTTAATCTTTGCGTTATAATTATTATCTTAATAATTATAAACAGAAACATATCATGCAAATTTCGCCAAATTGTCAAGGACTACGTCTTTCCTAATCACAATTCCTCTTGTGCTGTCTTATGGGTATTTATCGCTTCTGTCAAACGAGCTGCAGTTCGTGAGAATAGAGAAACTGCCGTCGGGGTTGCTTTCTGCTTCAACTATATCTGCTCTCATAATGCATTCCCATTCTTTAGGCATAACGGTTTGTTCAGAAACAGAACACATTTCATTTTAACTTCTGTGTTCTATAACAGAAACTGAAGGTATCAAATCAGCATTTTATAATTTAATTAAGTTAATAATTTTGTGTACCACAAAAACAAGCAAAGGAAAACAACCAATCAGCGGACAACAATATGGTTCATATAATTCTTATTAGTCTCAACGAAGGGAGAACCCCTTTAATAAATTTCCAACAACTTTCTGAACCATGTTCATGTAAACGTTTTTTACTGTTTGTATGTTGGGAGGTTGTCCCTGAAATATTTGCTAACAATAAACAAATATCTTGCAAAGCGGACAAAAAAGATATTATTTAACTTCCACATTAAGTTTGTAAGAGATAAGTATTAATGAAACATATCCCACAATTTTTGCAATTTGTCTAACCCTGAAGATCCATAGGAAGGTGTTGTTTATTTGTTTATATCCAAAAATGTAAAACAAATTGAGCAGACAAGGTGAAATCACAAAAATGAATGTTTACTAAGAGACAGTTCTCTGACCAACGAACAAAATGCAATTAAAGTTTGAATATCTAGAACTACAGCCCTTGTGAGCCTTGGCCTAGCAACACAACTGCCTACTGCAGCCCCACATCCACAAGGTATAATTGGAAAATTATCCAGGCGATACAAGATTTAGTCACTTCAATATTTCCCCCAAAGAGAACGTTAGCTTTAATAAATTTCAGTTCCTTAGTCGTATCACTATGATGTGTGGACACTGATCTCCTACATGAAAAAGGGTGCACTTACATATGTGGGCTCAAAACTAACTGAAATCCTGGAAAAGGCAACGGAAATCCGCGCCATAATACAGAACGTAAGAATAGCATCTAGGACAAAAAAGAAAAGGCAGATTCTCTTATTTAATGTAGCGTGAACTAAATATTCAGAATTCACGAATAGGAGTTGGGATTCGTGTGTGCACAAAACGTGAAAACGGCAATGAAATAACGGACAGACAAGGAAAGATGTGGAAGAAATATGTAGCATAATCATGAGCCAGAAAATCGCCCACAGAGCTTGGTTATATAAATGGAACAGAAATGTCGGAGGACGAAATAAGAATTCCACGTTTGGAAAAATACATTTAGATACGTATGTCGTAGAGAGAATTTCATCTGATGAAATATGTAATCATATCACAGTTTATATCATTGCAATTTTAAGCCCGTCTCAGTCAATTACATTCTAAATGAAGACAATTGTGGCAGGACCTACATTATTTGTTAAATTGCAAGAACACACTGTAGATACAACGGCCAGGTTTGACGATATAGACACAAAGTGGGCAGATTCTGAGAGAGGAATATAAAAACACCAACAGTTGAATTCTTCATAGTAAGATGCCATTTTATGTCCTTGATGGGAAACGCAGAGAAATTTGAGCTCGCGGTAACCATCCACGAACTTACCATCGACATTTTAAAATCCTTAAATATACAAAACGGTACTTCCTAGAAAATTGTTACAAGAGAGCTTAAAGTTCAGTTTTATTACCACTTACATATGTATATATCATAATCCCGCTTCTAGCTATTGCTGGATTTGATATTACCTAACACTTTACTTGTGCCATAGTTTTAGATTATTTATGTTAATGCTATACTAATGTTCTTACACTTGTTGTTTGTCTTATTTTCCTTACTGATGTTAAACTAATGATGTAAATACTCTTTGCCTCCAGCATTATAGAGATTTGTAAGAACTTTACTGGGAGTTAGGTGTGTTCAGACGGAGGGATCTCCAGTATTTTGAGTACTGCACAGCATGTAGACCTTAGTAGCAGCTTTGTTCTTCCAACGTGAGGAAGGGGTGCAGTGAAGACCCAAAATGCGGCTTCATTAACACAATGATGTGCGGAAACAAAGCGAGTCCCTTAAAAATTCTACCATAACACCAGTCCTGAGTTTGGCTAGTCCTAGCTTAACTGCTGGCAACCTGATGTTTTCGGTGATAAAAGAAATACTCCCAGGATTAACAGTCCCGCCAAGTTCCAGAGAAATACCTTACTAGATAGCACATCATCCGTCATCGCTCGGTCTTACAACATTGGCGTGGGTATCTCAGATGTTTAGCCGCAGACTTACTGATCCGGAGGAGTTAGGTTCAAACCAGCCCAGACCGGTGGTTCTTAAATATCTATTACGCCGTTATTAATGACCCTACAACTCTGAAGCAGATGGACGGAAGTGATGGAGAAGGGTACTTACCGATTACCAAGCGGGATGGCTCAGGCGGTTTCGTCTGTGCCCCGCATTCGGGAGGCTTGGGTTCGATTCACGTGGCCGACCTACCTGACCCATGGGTTTTCTCAGGGGTTTTCTCGGGACGCTAGGCAAATGATGGGTAAGTTAATTGCTTCCCCCGAATTTCCTGTACCTCCATTTCATCCCCATTATCATTTCTCATCCTCTCATCTGGTGGTCGATTTCAGGGTAGAAGTGCCAGCGGGTGTCTCGGCGGTGCATGGCGGGAAGATGTGCTCTGAGGAAAACTACGTGCTTCTCCGGTAGGTCAATGCCGGTCTCCGTCCTCTGCTGGGACCATTTTGGGACCGCCAACCAGGAACCTTTGGGGCTCGGCTTCTGGGCTCATTACCGTCCCGCAGTAAGGGAGCCTGTCCGTTGTCCTGGCCTGTCGAGGGAAGTCCCTATCTAAATAAACTGTAGTGACCCTGCCCTCTGTATTGTCGTTGCTCCTTGGGTCGGCCGCCCTCTGTCTCCTTCACCTCATCCTTCCTCCCGGGGGTGCCCCACTTGGGGGCATAGGCACAATGGGCCCAGTGTGGTGGCCTACAGTAATGAAGACATAATCCTAATCCTACATACCGATTCATAAAGAACAAACAAATAAAACCACATGCTCAGAATATCTGGTTCAAATAGAGTTGAAACTGCATCTCCTGAATGCGCGACTGGTACGTTACCGCGGAGTCATCTTGCTGGAAGTCAAATATCAGAAATAAAATAAAATTGTCTCGTACCCAACCTCCATTTTAAATATTCCTTATAAAATAAATATAACGCAACGAGTTTTTGCACATTTTTAATGTGGAAGAAAGTTTAAGGAGGTAACGGCAGTGTAGCTTAGAAAAATACACAGTTTTCACGGAAATTTTCAATTACGAATTATATTTGAGATATAGAAACACCCTTGCGCAGGCAAAACTGTTGCCCCATGTTCTTTGAACGTCGTTTCTCTGAAACACTGCTATCACATTTGGTTGGAATAAACAATACATTTATTTAACATATGCAAATGTACTGATAAATAAAATACTTGAAACAGAAGTAAATGGTTTTCACTATACATTTATGATCAGATGCTTGCTCCAGAAAGCAGAAAGTTAAAACGCGATGTTCCCCTTTCCACCCCTACATTCTGCGTTTTGAAATAGCATGGACGTTGATACTAAATCAAGACTACTTATGGAAAATTAATAATCAATATAAGAAATGGAAATAATCATTTCTTGCACATTAGCCGTGTGTAGACTAAGGTTTGAATGAGTAGAGCCAAACTGAAAAATTCAATGCCATATCCGGGATTTGAACCACGGATCTCCCGCTCTCACAATTTGCAACCTGGCAATAATTTTTTTGCATCTTGTCATAATACATGTTGTATCTTACCTCTCTATGCTGATAAGCATTAAATAGCAGAGCACAAGTGGTGATAAGAAGCTGGTGAGTAAGCCTTGGACTTGACAGAATCCTGGTATAACCACCATTGGACCTGTTGAAAGAAAGGCAAACATTTATAATATATTTTACTTTACACAATATAAGAAGTTATTATTTTAGTTAATTTATGGAAATTAATCATTTCTTCATATTAGAAGTATATAAGCTAAGGTTTTTGATAGATACCCAACATGAAAGATTCAATGCCATGGCCGGGATTTGAACCATGGATCTCCTGGACTGGATGGGAACCTGGAGATCCGTGGTTCAAATCCTGGTCATGGCATTGACTTTTTCATGTTGACTCTATTTATAAGAAGTTATACTTTTTATGTATTTCATTTCTAGTTAGATCAATTAGAAACAGTAACTACCTTAAACGGTGTTGTAAATCTTACAGAGTTGTCTTAAGGGTTTTTCTTAACAAAGGGTAGTAGTTAATATGTAACATGAGTCACGTTTATAATTTGGATGGCTATATAAACCTTAATGTAATCCTTAAAAATAAAAGAGTGAAAAAAATAGAAAATATTGGTATGTACTAAGCATTGGTGTTGTGCTGTATTGGAAAATCTATACGCCACTATTACATTGTCCTACAGTATCTAGTTGTAGCAAAGTCTCTGATAATGCCACTGGAACAAAAGATCAGTTATTCCTATTTCAGCTGAATATCCAATGTCTGAACCGAATGCTATAAAAGAGCCAAAGAGGAAATTACAGTAATGTTTCTGAACCCTGTTTGCTCACCTATATGATGTTTACCGATGTCTTTGAAATAGAATATCAATGTCTTAAAATACAGATAAAGTTAATAATAGTTTTGTAAGTCATTAACAAATAACATAATAATGTTACTTTCCTGTATACCAGCCACTACAGAAAGGCAGTGTGAAACTTGAACCGCTCCGTTTAACTTGGTTCAGATTTTATAACTCCCATAATATTCGTAATATCCTTTATAGGACACTGTGTGTTACTTGAGATTTAAGTTGATCATTTTAGGTAAACTCAGCCTGCAGATGTACCAAATACACTTCAAAATTCAATTCCATATTTCATGCGTATAGGACACATACATCCCTTTGGGTAAGAAAAGAGCATACCTACTGTAGCCTGTACTTACTGCAAGTGATTTAAATTGGGAAAATATCTGTTAAACTTTAAAATATTAATTGCACAAAATTTAGTTCCATATACGCTGATGCGATTTTAAATAACCCTGTGTATGTAGTAACTGTCCCTTAACACAACGAATTTATTACTAGAAGTGCCGAAAACTAAACAAATATAGGGTAGTGCATAATCTTATTTTCTAAAGATATAGAATCAAATGATTTTAAAGCCATTAGATACTGCATGGATTATTAAATACTGCATGGACGTTAAATAAAACCATGCACATGGATATAACAATTGATAATCGTATAAAATAAGGTGTAATTCCTAAAACGTTTAATTGATTACGATATTGACTCTAATTTTAAGCAATATTAAGATTTATTATAGCTTACTTCAACGGTGGATGTTTAAAAAGGAAAAATCTGTAATTATAACAGAAACGGTAGCATTGTACTTAATGTCGAGTGCTGTCCCTCTCTCACTGAAGCTGTGTGAAAGAGGATATTTTCATATAAACTTCTGGGAAACATTGTTTATGATATAGAAGTACCACTATTGTGATAGAGTGGCATTGTTATTTCCGAGGTCTTTAGCCCTTGGTTCTTCATACTAAGTGTTTGATATGCTACAATAAACTAATTTTTTAAGGTCTAAAAATTGATGACAAATGTCAGCATTATCAACTTCATCATGACACAAATATTGCAGCATCTATACAAATCTGCGTGTAGTGGATGGGACTCTTCAAGAAAGGAGCGACGACTGTTCAAATGTTGTAGATGAAATTGCAGAGGTAAGAATGATTGACCATCAGGGAACGGGTTTTTAGGTAAATACATATTTTACATGTAATTAAATATTTTGTACAATTTAGTTAGTAGTACATATTTTATTCACCTTACATATTTTAAGATTTTACCAATATATTATATCGAGATTTGTTTTCCCTTTTAGTGTTTGTGGCAAACAACATGTCTTAGTTTTTGAGAAGAGACAATTGGAAACCTTCTGGTTATCCTGTGCATACATACTGTCAACAGCTCCCTACAATATAGATATATACATGTAACTCACAAGAAAAAAGTTTCAGATATCCGAGTATTGCGCAGTGTACTTGAATTCAACTCGATAACTGGTAGTTCAGAAAAACCGGGTAATGCCTAATATACGTGTTGATGGATTCATATATATACCAAAATGCCGAAGGTAGAAGGTAGTGCAAGTTTTCGTTTGCAGCAATTCGCTAAAGAATTCTCAGAAAAATTCAAAACCTTTGGAAAACGTCTATATTGTCAGGCTTGTGGAAAGTTCGTAACAACCGATTAGGAGCTTCCAGCTCATTTTCCGGACCTTCCAAGTAATTTATTCAGATTTATTTCAAACTTTTATTTCGGCGGCTATTCCTCTACTTAATGTAAACAATCCAGACGTTAAAGGTTTACTTAGGAAGTACACGAACGTTTAAGCTCCAGCTGAATGTACTTTATGGAAACACTACCTTAAAAAATGTCACGAACAAACATTACGAAAAATCAGGGCTGAGTGCGAAAATGAGAACATAGTGTGTGTATTGATGAAACTCAGTACTCAAAAGTGTAGTGGCGAGGATTCTTAAAATGACGAGACAGTTTCTAACCATGCGTTTCAATAGCTGGCAAAGAAATGTCGGCAGCAAATCACATTAAAGTTGCTAAGCATCTTCAATGAAAGTATACACATATTACGGCCAAAAGTAAGACAATGGCCTTATTTTCCGGGCCCTCGTAGCATTGTATAGACGAAAATAGCAGAAGCACTTAGGATCAGCTATCCCAACAGGATACATATGTATTGCATTGTAGGAAACTGTTCGGTCACTGTATTCCAATATGGGCCAATTTGTGTCCAATGGAAAGATGTTTCTTAAAGCCCCTGAGAGAGTTGCTCTCTTTAAAAATAAAACCATTACCTTCAACACCATTTGTTAGTCGCTGGGGCACTTAGCTTCCAATAGTGGTGTACTATGTAGAGCACTTTGATAGCCGTACGTCGGTTGTGGATGGACTGGACAAAGATGATCTGCCACGTGACAGTGGTTTAAAATGACGTGGCGTATATATTGCTGCTAATGCATTTCTTGTACGACTCAAAACAAATCCCTAGAAGCAACAGCTAATCTCCCGAAAAAAGCTTTTCGTTAGTGAACAGGTTTCAAATGAAAATTTAAAAAAAAAAAAAAGTGTTTGAAAAAATACAGGGCTTCAAATTATGAGAAAAGTTTCACAGATTCTAGAAGGTGAGTGTGTAAATACTAGAGACGGGCTTCTGATGAAGTATGCAAGAATGATATCATGTGACGTGGAGATCATCCTCCCAATCCCAGGCAGAGCTACATGACAATCGGCAGAGATTTCTATTGGACAATTTAGAGAAGGCATGTATTGAGCACCGTTAAGTCCAAAAAATTCAAGCAATTGACATGTGATATCACTAATCCATCACTGGTGAGCTGTGAAATCAGTTCATTTGTATTACTGGTTTTTTTTATTATGTAAAACGAAAGAAAGTATTTTTGCGTTTTAGTAAATATTCTTAACTTTCTAACAAATATTTTCTTGATTTTAATACATAAAAATAAACAAATTTAACCTTTTAGCGCCTAAAATCCGTTCCCTATTGATCATTCATAAGTATAATCTAGTGAAAGTTTGTGAGTTGCGTTTTTAACTGTGGAGAACGGAACGGAAAATAATCCGAACGTTACATCTAGAAACGAAAATTTTCTGTGCATGAAGTTGGGAAGGAAAGGACAGCATTTGATGGTGTTACGCAAAGAACCTGTGTCACTATATTATTTTGACTGATCTAAGTGATAAAGTCTGTTGGCTAATTCCTTGCTTATAAGTCTTCCGCGCCGAGTTTAACCCCTAAAACTGATCACTTCAATTTCTAAAAGGAACACCATACAGTGATATTCTTCCGTGGTATTATTAAGCTGTAATACGTATAATTATATTTCAAGTCTATGGCTGCTTGTGTGTCAGCTTTACAATTATGCTTACATTATTTATACATTTTATTTATTGGAAACGCACACCTACCTAGCAAATGATTATATTCATATTACATTACATTCACATTGCTTGTCTTTTTTGTGAGCTACGATGGATTTCTTTATATTTCTGCATTTGATAATATATCTGCCACAATGCACCCACACTCGTCATTTGGTTTGTGAAATAGTATGTTGCAGCGCACCTTGTGGTGAAAACCATGGATAACCAGTCTCGTCGCCACATGTCGTATTTTATTATAGCTTCCATCCAGGTTCTGTTACATTATATGCATTTTGTTCTCTACAAATATATCCAATATCTATTTTATTTATCGAGACTATGCTTAAGAAATACTTTAATATGCAGTTAATTATTTTTGGAAGTACTTTTAATTTATGTGGTTTAATTTCTGTACCTAAGCATATAGAAGGGGAATAGCGTAAATGAAATTCGCAGTTTTTCACCAAGCAATAGTTTAATTAAATGAAGAACTAACATTTATAATTGTTTTGACTATTTGTCTACTATTTATGTACAGCTGTCATGATGACTGACAGAGTTGTTTGGAAAATTCATCCGCTGCCTTATCCTTCTGATAGAAACAGACCATTTATATTCCCTTTGATGCAGGAATAGGGAGTCCGAGTAGTGTGTTGCATGAGGACAGATTTTCCTGGTTGTCTTCTCTAAGGCAAGTAGCAGTGGCATCTCTATCTCAGGGTCCAGCGTTGTAAAGGTACAATGACACTAATGTGGTGTATATTCCTTCTGCTGTTTATTTATCAGTTAATGACACTGTCGTATTTGCTCCTATGCCTCTCTTGCTCGTCACACCATTTCCGTTGCGCAACATCGTCCAGACGTTTCTCCGGACTTCAAATTCCAATACGTATTTTCTACGTTACTTCGCGTGTCCTTTCTCTTTGTAGCACGTATACCCGTGGTATCTGTATGTTATTTGGCTAAGCTATTTGGCTATGGTATTAAAAACCGCGTGCTGAATCATACCGAAATTGCTTTTCCTAACTGCACATCTGAATGTCCAGGATTCCAACCGAGAGAGGGAGAGAGAACATGTTGACTGGATGCGGAACAGCCAAAAGGGGGTCAAATCGTGTACCTGCTCTGGAAAGAGCTTAACCACGTAGTGACGGGATGTGGATGTTGGAGGATATCGGGTGAAAATTATGTAGATGGGAAGAAAGGAGGTAGCATGTTGCTCCTCAGTGACTGAATATTCGAATACTATGGCCATCGTGTATCGCTGGTGGATAAGTTAATCAACTAGGAAGAGGATAACCAGAATTAAAGAATCCAGAAAAGAATTTTGGGTGATTTAAATTTTGTTTAGACAGGAATGGGGGTCTTATGGTTAACGGTAGTGTCCGCAAGCCATGCGGGGTAGCCGGTATCGCTTTTAGCGACGCTCACGTGGTACATAGTCCCCAAGGGAGCTGACTAGGGCGCTCTGGTGTTGAGATAAACTTTCGTAAAATTTGGAGGCCCGGCGCCTAATTTCATCCTCTACATAACGGAGGGATGAAGCCTCTTGAAGTAATCTCACGAGGAACCTTCTGGAAACAGAATAAATAATCCGAAGGCATCTATTCTGTGCACGCTGGAGCAGTACCAGATTTGTGCCTCCGGCCATGTCCCAGACTTCACACGCGTAGAGCATGACAGGGAGGACCAGAACCAAAAAGAGACGCAACTTTAGGGAAAGAGACATCGCGGACCGCCACACAGGGTATAGCGATGTCGAGGCACCACACGACCGATGCGCTAGCTCCCGGATGCGCTCCCGAAAAGTTAAGCCCTCATCCAGCTTGACTTTCAGGTATTTCATTGAATTCTCCCACCGAATCCTTTGCCCAAAATATGTGAATGTGGGGAAGTTGGCGGGAAAGCGGCGCTTGGTGAACAGAATCACTTGGCTTTTCTCCGTGTTGATGTACAATCGCCAAAGCGTGCACCATTCTTGGAGGAGATTAAGGTATGTCTAAGTCCGTACCTAACCACAAAGTGCACCTAAACTATACCACAACTAATCAAGAAATGTTCTGTACATCGCTTATATTTCTCCTACCTTTTTTGTACTTGCTCCATTTATACCTCGCCTGTCATGTGATGTACAGTGCCTTTTACTGGGCGCGAGCTTTTCTCAAATTTAAACTTATTTGTTCTTCTAAATAGTCTGGGCCAGTAAGTATATCCCTCCAAGGAGTGTATGACCCTTGGCGTCATAACGAGACTGTTTCCTGAATGTCGGTTTTTCTTCAAAGCGCTGCATACCAACTCCAAGCAGGTCTGTCACTGGAATGTTAGCTTTCATTGTTCTATTGTTATAACTTCCTTTTGTTGACTGGTAGCTCGCTAAGCTACGTATTTGAGCCTATATTCTGTTTTTTTTTTTTTTCGTTAGTAATATTTCTCTTCCTACTTCATCATTTATTTATTTCTTAATTTATGATACTGTTTATTATATTGTATTTCAATATATTATATCTTTTTATCACACCTATTTGTCACCCTAATGATTTGTGCTTCACCTTTAAGAGGAAGCTGGAAAAGAGACTGTAAATGTTTTTCAGTTTCCTTAGCCGGAAAAAGCTTCTACACTCACAATTGGATTTGTATATCCAAAAGGTCGTGGCTAACACAAGAAAGGTGCTGAGGCTCCACTGAAACAGTCACTTCACGAGTCCTAAAAGAAGCTAAATATAGTGCTTCGAGGAATTGATGGCTTTGTTTTCATAGGTCAGAATCCTATATAAAACTTTGGTTATGTTTCTTCAATTATATTTGAACCAAAATTAGCAATTCAAATTACTCGTTTACAATTACATTAGCATTTTTGTACAATTATATTTGAAATTTGTGTTTAAAAATCAGTTTCACCTAATATTTGAAGTAATATTCATTTGTTCCACAAACTGGTAACGCATACTTACACATTTTAGGTAATAAATCAGTAAATAAATAGGGGTATATATTTAGCATAGCAATATAATCTAATATGTCCGAAATTAGAAACTGGTTTCTCTACCTATATTCATTTTATATTACCTGACAGGTATTACCGATAATTCGGGAGCGAAGTGAGAAATTGTTACGGACTTTGATGTGGTCTGTTATCAGCACGACAGAGTAAATCATTATAAATTTTGATTATTGCTTTTTATATTTAATAAAATTCGGAGATGTTTTATTATCGTTGCTCAGAAAAAATAATATCACAAAACATTAGCTCCTTTCTTCATGAGCCACGACAATTTGGTGTAATATTATTACGTTATTATGGACCATGTGTTGTAATAAAGTAATTATGCACGATATTAAATGCATTAAGAACCCATTTATAATGCTAAGCTTACGCAAAGAATATTAAAGAGCATTTTGGATTACTTGTTTCCTAACTTTCGCATTTACGCTTGATTTTCGCGCGTTTATTCTTATTTTAATAGATAACCAATATTAAGATACGCATGGTTATACAGTTCATGCATTTTCTTTGCATACTAAACGGGATTTTGAATTTAATCAAATATGATTAAGATCATCTGCTTCTTTAAGTTTGATATGTCTAAAAGCTAATGGTCACTCCACATCTAAGAGGATTATATCTGGTTAGAAAAAGTATCTGACTCTCAGCACTTCTAATTATTTAAATAATTTTCCCGCCATCACTCAAGTAGTACACAATTATCTCCTAAATATCTCCATCTGCATCTTGAATTACCCTGCAACTAACATTAGACTATTTCAACAACGAACAAGATCCAGTGAAGCTAAATTGTAGTTTAATTGACAATTAAAGTTTCTAAAGTGCAGTAGCTTGCAAAAGCGTAGTTTAAACTTAACAAACAGTTTAGACTTCATTTACAATGACCATTAGGGTTTGGAGAGAATGGAAAGCCCAATATTTTCACCACCAGTTTATCCAAGGCACGTTATCTGCAGCATCGAAGCTCTTAATTAATGCTTCATACAACTTCATTTTACTGCCCTCTCTTTGAACAACTAATTGTAGCGCCAAGAGAATTAGTACATCGATTTTCATCGCTACAATGTACTCATCACATACTGTTCCTTGATATCGCCATATGTTATTCAACAGGTATGTATATATAACTGAAAATATAGTCACATTGTTAGTGTTTATTAGTTTATACTTTTATTGATACTTACAATTGAAAGTTCCCAGGAGTCTGCTGCTCACACACAGACACACACACAGAACACACACAGGTGCACGCGTGAAAGCAAATTAATCATGGAAAACACAGTTCAAGGTACAGTTAATTAAATGAGTTACTGAGAAGTACATTAAGTTTAAGCAAAGAAACTACACAATACTATTTGTTTACGACCCTGGCTGTAAACCCCTAGACAACAACTCATTTAAATTGTAGTTTACATAGTAATCTGAAGTAACGGGGAACTATATACAAATAGGTTTAAATATGTGAGTGGCTCAAATAATGACAAACAAAATTATGAAAAATTGTGAAAAAGAAAAACTAAGATTTTTGTTTCAAAGAGAAAAATATGTTACTCTGAAAATATCTTTCTAGAATTCAAATGTGGCATCGGCTTTTCTCCATCACACAAGATTTACGAGAGGCAGTTATCTATAATTTCAAACGGTTTTTTTTACATGCTTAACTAAAAATTCTTCAGAATTTTGCTTCTTCTTCTCAATTCTCTTTCCATCGTATCCAGCCGTTAAACCAAGTGAAATACATATATGTAAGGACGTAACAGGACTTAAATCTGAGTCTAAGATATCAGACGAATGACGTAAGAAATCCAACCCTTCCATCATAATAATCGTTAAGTGCATGCAGTATAAAATGTAGTACATATGTATAGCTTTACTCTGTAAGCTTCTCCTTTAGCTTCATATATGTACATACCTTTTAAATTGCTAAGTTGAATTTAAAAAGCCGCCACTGTTAATGAAACATTCTTTTGCCAGAACGATGTAACATTCAAAATGCGGTGTGTGACAAAAAGTGATACTCCTTTCAAAGAATTGTGTAAACAGAGTGGTAGAGCGTAGTAAAATGAAGCTGCAACAAAGGAATTACATTTAAAGACAAATATAACACATCCAGGTGACTATTCTAACGTTATCTTTAAGGTTATTAATAGAAATAGGCTTTTATAGTTCATGTTATTCACCAGAAATCCATATATTAATTCCGTCAAAAGGAGCTTCCGTTGACATACTCACGAAAATCATCGCTGCCTCATCTATTTGTAACAGGTACGCAGCAAATGCTGATTTCCCGTCCCAAGGTGGACGAAAAACTGCAAAGTCTAGGCAAATAATTAAGGATAGCCAAAAGACCTCATGGTGGCCGGAAAATCCACCCTCTTGCCAATCGCTGGTATGAAAACATCTGCAGGAGTGGCTGTTGATCCATTTAACGTGGCTAACATCTTCGACTGTGTGTTCGCTCAAGTGTCTAGCGCAATTAATTATGCTCCGGAGTTGATCTCAATTAAGAATAAGGTAGAGTTCCAAGGTTTTGTGTTTTGTTCCAGAACAGAAACCTTGAAGATTAGAACACGCTCTTTCATCTTCGCGACTGTCAACGCCAGTACCGGACGGAATCCACGTTCAAATGTTACAACATCTCTTACCTGAAGGTAAGGAATTCCTGCTCGAGGTTCTATAACCGTGTTTCTGTTGATGCCACGTTTCCTGACAAGTGGCGGGAAGCCACTAATATACCTATCTTGAAAGTTGGGAAGGACGGTCACCTCCATTATAGCTATGTACCTTCCTATTTCCCTCATTAGTTGTGTGTGCAAGGTGATGGAACGAATGATAAATGGGCGCTTGGTAAGGTGGCTGGAAACGTACAACCTACTGAGTAACACCCAGTGCGGTTTTCGACGACGCGTTCAACAGTGGATCATCTTGTGCCCATGCCGACACAGATTATGAACAGATTCCTTAAGAACGGTCAAACCGTCGGAATATTTTTTGACTTTGAGAAGGCTTATGATACGTGTTGGTGGGCAGGTTTGCTACGCACTCTGCACACCTGGAATATACGTGGACACCTACCACTCTTCCTTCAGGAATTCTTGAAGGACCGCGTCTTCCGAGTAAGAGTCGGCTTGGTATTTTCGAATCCTTCGTTGCAGAGAACAGTGTACCACAGGGATCACTACTAAGTGTTACGTTTTTTGCTGTTGCGATTAATTCGATCTCGAAGTGTGTACCTCCGGGGCCCCGTCATGCCTATTTGTAGACGACTTTGTCGTCTACTGTTCATCTCAGTACACACCGTTTTTAGAGCGTCGTCTACAGACCACCTTAGACAACCTTAAGAATTGGAGTTTAAAAAGGCTTCCAATTCTCCGCTGAGAAATCAATCTGTGTTAATTTATGGCGCCGCCAGAGTCGATTACCGCCAAGCCTCCGTTTAGGCGCACAAATACTACCTTTCGCAGATGAGACGAGGTACCTTGGATTGGTATTTTATAGAAAACTTAGTTGGTCATCGCATATAGCACAACTGAAAGCACGAAGTGGCCAATCTTTAAATATCTTGCGGGTTCTAAGTGGAAAATCGTGTGGAGCGTGGCGTATACTGATATTGAGACTTTATCGCGCACTCATCCGTTCCAATTTTGACAATATTGTTTAGGGCTCAGCCCGACTATCTGTGCTGAAGATATTAGACGCAGTCCATAATTGTGGCATACGTATAGCAGTTGGGGCATTTTCAACAAGCCTGTATGCTGAATCCGCAGAACCTCCTCTGCAGTAGAGGCGCAATTAATTATTAGCAAATTATGGCTGTGCACTTAATTGCATGCCCACACATCCAACGTTCACGCTGTTCTTCAACACCTTAATGTACGCGCGTGATAGGAACACTTCTCTTAAGCCAAAGCCACCTGATTTTCAATTCCGGGAGCTCCTTAGAAAGCTTGATTCTGAAATGCCCAAGATGTATCCTAAGGGGGAGAGGACATAACTTCCTTGCTTGCGCAGAGAGTCCCACGTAGATCTGGGCATGACTAAATATGATAAATCTACCTTGTCGATACCTAGTATCCGCACAAGGTTATATCGCGTCGTGAAAACCATTTTGCAATTTATACTGATGGCTACAAGAGCTCAAATGTTGTTGGTTGTGCTTATGTGTGTGGAACCGAACCGTATACATTCGGATTCCATACTAGCACTTCCATTTATACTGCAGAGCTTTATTCAATGTCCCGGGCCATTTTACATGTACGTCGATGAAAGTTGGGGGACGCTTAATCCCGAGTGATTTCCTCAGTGCACTTCAAAGCCTACGGCAGCTGCATAACTATCACCCTGTTGTGCAGGGTTTATAGGATGCCTCCACGTTTTACACGCTTCCGGCGTCAGCATGGTGTGTACATGGATCCCTGGTCACGTAGGCTTGTGGGGGAATGAAATGGCGAATTCAGCAGCTAAAACGGCTACAATGAAGCCCAGGGTTAGAGTACCATCTTTTACATAGGAAGATTTTAGAGCTGTATTGCGGGGAGCTGTGCAAACCTGCTGGCAGGAAGAGTGGTCCGCTCTCCGTAGCAATAAACTTAGATCTGTGAAAGATCTTCCGATTCCCTGGGTTACCTCCTGTGGTTCATCTCGTCGTGAGGAGGTGAGTTTGGCTCGGTTACGCAATGGGCACTGCGGTTTTACGCATAGTTTTCTGTTTAGAAAGGAGCCTGCTCCAGTCTGTCCGTTTTGCAACGAAGCGTTATCTGTCCGACACGTGCTGCTAGAGTGTTTTTGCCAAGCACACCTTAGGACGTCTCTGCAGCTGCCAGCCAGCTTTGCAGAAATGCTAGCGGATGATAACGAAGTAGTGGAGAAGGTTTTTAGGTTCTTTTCTAGGTTATATTTTAGAATTTAGGGAAGGGAATGTTCTGCAGTTTGGATTTATATTTCTCTTAATTTTTTGTTTGCTTTTTTGTTTGATTCTTGTTATGTACATGTACTTTTATAAGTTTATTTACACTTGTATTGAGTTTCAGGACCATTTGTATCTGCCTTCTGCTACGCTTAATCTTTTAAAGGGCGCTGATAACCGCTGCTGTTGAGCGTCCTTATACACATATCATCAATCATCATCATCTTCATCATCATCATCATCATCATCATCATCATCATCATCATCATCATCATCATCATCATCATCATCATCATCATCATCATCATCATCATCATCATCATCATCATCATCATCATCATCATCCTCATCATCATCAACAACAACAACAGCAAATGCTGATTATACAACAGAAGCCACATAGTAGAAGCCAGAACTACTGATGCAGATTTTAAGTCACGTGCTAACAGAAGTCTCCGTATGAAAATGTTATAACACATTATGTCCTCAGTGCCCATTAATAATAAAAGTATAATATACCTTTGAGACAAATAAAGAATAAAAATATCTATTTTTACTAGTAAGTTTCTGTCCTAGTTCTCAGGTTTTGCGAAACTGATTAGATGATATCTAAAATTAATAAAATGCATTATATACTCCAGTAATCTTCAGCCGCAATTTCCGGGGTTTACAAATTCATTGTGGGAAGGGGACAGATTTACGAATTGCGTGCTATGCTTTTCTGTGGAGTCTTCGAGATGCGTGCCAATTGTCTGGACTAAAAAGAGTATTTCGACGAAAACTTAAATTCAACTTCTTCATTTCTTCCGTTAAGTAAATGAAAGACTGTTCATAAGTTTCAGCAGTTTTGCCTTCAGTAGAAAAAAATGCTAATGGTTTGTATCCGAAATAATTTATCCCATTGATGGCTAATGTATGGAAAAAATTGTTTTGGGTAACTTCTGAATGTGCCATCAATGCAGATAACTTCACACAGAAACATTCTAAGTTTGTTTCGCTTGAGAAAGCAACAATAATTTTTCATTTTCGTTTAACAATAAAAATGATTCATCTCTTTTTATATATTCAAACCATTTAAAGCATAAAGCAGAGTAAGACAGCTTCGAGAGCTGTGACATATTTCACCCGTGAGCGAGGCTTGCAGTGCCTGTGATGTCAGGCAAGAGCCGTGTAGTATTAAGTTGTCAATATAAATGGCGCTGTGAGTACAGAATCTGAGGGTTCAGTCAGGTGTAGCACACTCGATGAAAAGTGTAGCTGCCACGTACCAGATGGAACTATTAAATTTACAATGTGACGATTCATTGAAGAACAAATATACACACAAGAAAGAGTTGGCTGACTTTTAGAAAAATGTCCCCCAAACCAGATTTCTGAGGTTCTATTCACTTGCCTCACGGACATTGTGTATATTTCGTTTGACATATGTCTGCGAACAATTCTTTTTATGTTATGAAATTACCATGAGCTTGTCGGTTCGCAATCTAACATGCAGCCTTCGATTAAAAATTTCCTAGACATTACGTCCTGACATTGATAAAGTAGTTAAAGAAAAACGAAACAGGTGTCGGAAAATGTCAACGTAATTCTATTCTGAGTGGGCCTCCTATAATTTGCAGAGGAAATTACTTTGTTTTATTTTATTTACTTTATAAAATGCCTGGCCTTCAGATAAACTACGGGCACAGAGCCAAAATGTAATTGTTTATAAACCGTGACCAATTGTGTAATTGAAGCAGTCAGCATTAATATTACAACAACCAAGATATAAGTTGTACATATTCTTAATACCCGTCTTTCCTACGCTGTCGGAACCCCAAAACATCAAACTATTTCCTTCCTCTTGGACAGCAGAAATCAGGGCGGTGAAGTCATACGTTTACCTGCCTTTTTTCGGGAACAAATTCGGCGGTTAGAGCTGTTGCAGCTGACGTCACACCGCCAGTACCGGTCTTCCCCTGGCATAAAGTATGGTGTCCAAAAATACGGGACTTTTGGTCCAATGGCTGCAAGAGCATAATGGATGGTATTACGAATTCTGGCTACGTCTGCAGTCGTTAAAGAATCAGTATCACAGTTTGATATTTCACAATATATAATTTTAGTCAGTATCTCAAAAGGATTTTCAATAGCTTTCCGTTTTAAAATGTTACTAGTCTTTGCGTGTTTATCAATAGATTATCATCTTTTTCATGATCATGGTTCAATATTCGCTCTAATATAATGCAATGTGCATCCATTTGAACGTAGGTTTTACAGTGAGTTTTATAGCACACCCATCTTTCCTTATTAGCACTTAGTGTCCTATAAAAATAAGATCTAAAATCATAGATGATGAGTGTTTTCTTATTTTTATCACTGATCATAGTAGTTGCAGTCGGTTCCATGGTTAGTGCGTGTCTTGGTTGAATCCACCTATATGAAATACGTCTTTTTAATACTATAAAGCTATAAATGAAAATAAATTGCCCTGTTTTACAGTACTACTAACCAGGGATGTCCAAAGAGAGCTCGACATGCAATACAGTGCTCGTTCATAAATCTCTCCACTCAACTCAATGCTTACTTTTCCTACTGGGTTGATCACGCACGCAATTCTATCTCTTCAGTAATTTCAGCACTAAAGCAGTTGACAATCCACACGCTATCTACCTATTATCTCAAAAAGTATATCTCGAGCGATGAGTAAGAGGTAATCCGAATTGGGACCCTATTGTATCAACAAATATATAAGACTTTTATGTTCAGATACAGAGCTGTGAATCCCCTTAGTCCTATTAAATGAGTTCGAGACTGCGATACCAATATAAACAAATGATTATGTTGAAGAGAAGTGGTATATAGTTGTACCCACTAATGAGCTTTCCTGTAGTCGTGGGTAACTTGGTAGTTGTAAGTTATGAGTTTATAATTTCCCATGCGTAAAAATGAGTTTTACGCTAAAACTACAACTGGAGTGTTTTATAAATATATAACGCGTATTGAATTTTCACTTGTTATCTTAGTATAATTTATGAGAGTTCAGTTATTTCGGAGTAAGTCGCGGCAAGTGTTGAATGATATGAAGCTAAGTTCTCCAAATGAAAAAATTTACGGGACAGAACTACATAGTAAGTAATTTGAAGGGAAATTTGTTAGTATTGTCACATATCGGATTATTTCGTTAGCAAGCCAGTTGGCAGGAAAGAAAGAGACAGATAGTCCTGAAACGTCGACGCGTTTCTGGAACAATTGCTCAGGGTATAAAGGCCGGCAGAATGTTCCGAGTTAGCCAGTTGAGTCAGTTGTTAATGGAGTTGCGAGTTGAGCTGTTAATTGTATGTGTGCAGCTATTTGATGTGAGCGCAAGTGCATTCTTTTGTTTGTTTTCCTGTGGTGAAGCAACGAGAGTCCTTCAAGACTGCGTGTTGTGTATGTCACGTCACTTTTAGAGCCAGTAATGGGCGTAAAAGGTGTCTTTTTGCTGAAACAAACAGCGTTTTAAATTTCTGCAAATCAAATTGTTAGAACGTGTGGCCTGCTCAGGAAATACGCTAGTGCGGAACCGGACTACATACAAACAAGGCCTACCGGTATTTTGGCTCTCACCACTTCGGCAGACACAACGGACTGGATTGGATTACAGTACAGAGTAGCCTCGGCGTGGAGTTCCAATTGATGCTCTATTATACTTGTGCCAAAAGTGGGTTATCTCCAGGAGAAAGGATGAGGCGAGATAAGACAGAGGGTGGCCAACGCCAAAGAGCCACGACAGTGCTGAGGGCAGGATCCCTACACTTTACCAATTGGAAACGATCCGGCAGGTCAGCACAACTGGCAGCCCACTCACCTGCAAAACGGAAGCGGCCCCATTGACCGGGCTCGGAGGTCGGAGACCGTCCTACCGGAGGAGGAAGTTTTACTCGGAGCATATCATCCTGCCATGTAACGCGAGACATCCAAGGACACTTCTACCGTGAAATAGATGATGTGAAATGATATGGAGATAAAATGGAGCGACAAGACATTCGGGGGTTCTAATTAACCTACCCAGCATTCGTTTGGTGACCTGGGAAAACACCCGAGAAAACCTACGGGCCAGGTAGGTCGGCCTAAGGAATTGAACCTGGGCCTCCCGAATCCGGGTCACAGACGAAACTATCTGAGCCATCCCGCTCGGTAGGTACAACGGAGGTGCATGAAGAACCGAGAAATACACCCCGAAAAATCTGTTTAAAAATTATTATATATGAACAGAGGGAAAGAAGGATGCTTTTTTGTTTAATCAAACACAAGTAAGGCACAAGCAAAAAGTCACACACTTGCACGACACTGAAAACAGAAGCGAAAAGAAATACCACTTTGCAAGTAAAAATTCAGGAAGGAAATTAAAATATATATGACATAGGTTGATGCGATTAACACAGCTGTACGCTGAATAATGAGACTAGGACAAATGTGAGGAGCATAAACCTCGTGAGTCTGCAGGCCACGGTTCGAGACATGAATGGGCATTGCTCTAGAAGTGGTGGTTTGTCTAACGTATGTATTTTATGCTCTTAAATCCGCTTCGACTGGCTTCCTTCATGATATTTTTGGTGTTCTGATTCTCCTCTCTCCCTGTGCATTCCATTCCAAAATCTGGTTAGTTATACTTTCGGTTTCCGTTGCTAATATGTATCCAATTCGTGTCCAAATTTCGTTTCTGTACTTCTTTATGGATTGAAATTTGTTTTGTGATATCAGAAAATTCGGCAGCCAATTTATCAACACGCATCTTAGGCATTTGGCAGTTTTATATATGTTTCTTGTGCTATTCCCCATGATTTGCAACCGTATAACAATACAGATAGTACATTCGATTTCAAAATTAGAAATTTGAAATTTATGTGTATATTTATGTGTATATTGGTGTTACCCGACATTCGTCTTTCAGGATAAGGGAAAACCCTGGAAGATACCTTATCCAGGTAACTCACCCTGACCGAGATTTGAACTCGGGCCGTGACGGGCCCTAAAACACCACACACTCACTCACTCACTCACTCACTCACTCACTCACTCACTCACTCACTCACTCACTCACTCACTCACTCACTCACTCACTCACTCACTCACTCACTCACTCACTCACTCACTCACTCACTCACTCACTCACTCACTCACTCACTCGAACGTGAGGCAGACACTAACATTTACGCTACCAAGGCGGGTTTCTAACATAGTCTATAAGCGCTACTTACTGCCGATAATTGACCACTACTATAAGACTGCAAATTACAAACTCTCGTCCCTTAACAATATTTAAGTATATTTACTTAAAATCTAAATTCAATTTCAATTAATGTAAAACAGCAGAATATTATTTTACCAACTTAAGTTTAGCGTCCTAAACATCATGACCCAAACACTTATTGAACAAATTCAAAGATTCACATGGCCTATGAAACACAACTCCAATTTGCTGACTAGATAAACTTCAGGAATGCCTTTCATCTGTGTAATTTTCAAAATTGGACGAGATGTCTTAGCAACTTATTCAACTTAGCTAAGTTGCTAGTTAGCTAAGTTTTTGTGCTTGTTAATTGCTTATCATTGTCACGAAAGCTACCATATACCCTCCCTTAGCTAAGTTGCTGTCCTTGTTAATTGCTTATCTTTATCACGAAAGCTACCATATAACTGCTTTAAATATAAAAGAAAGTCAGTACTGACGATTACTGATATATGCATTGATTTTAGTATATGGAAGTTTATTATGATTATTCATTTATCTCCCTCTAATTTTTATGTAGTTAAATGTTAAAGTTAATTTACCCATGGCGCGACAGCCCTTAAAGGGCCAAGGCCTACCAACCAGACCGCCGTCCTCATGCCCACTTACGCACGGCAGAGGTGGGTTATCATCCAACCGATATGGGGAGGAGATGTGGTCAGCATTTCGGCATCCCCCAGCCGGAATTGTTGGCTTCCGTGGCCAGGGCCACTTACCTAGCGTAAGTTCCTCACTTTCCTCCTGATGCTGAGTGGATACCGGTCCTATACCTGAGACCTAAAATCCCCACCACATGGGTGGGATCGAACCCGAGCCGCTTTCCGTGGCCAGGGACCAAGGCATGCTGCCTTAGCACGCTACGTCACGGCACAGGACGTAGTTAAATGTTACCAGTCATTAATTCTGGTATCAATCATTATCACAGCAATTTGGCTGTTCATTCATGTAAATTAACGTTGCCCACGAGATTGCAAAAATTTATGTTGGTGATGACAATTAGTAACACGAAACACTGAAACTCTAATGGAGTAAAACAGTCAAGAATAGAGAAGTATATTGGTATGAAAATATATGCAGTTCGCTAAAATTTCGACCTGCCTGGTGGACTCAACTATAAAAACCACAGAACTGAACATCCAGTTGCACTTCATCAGCATCAAGTGGAAGAGCCAAAACGCGATTGCAGATGTAATGAAATATTGGCACTCCGTTCTTAGTGTCTTTGTGACATTCAGGCCAGGGAATGTAGAGCACTAGGGGAGAAAAGCAAAAAATGTGGCATATATCCAAGGGAACAGAAAAGGCGATTGGTACACCAGCTGAAATTAACAAGGCAGGGATTCTGAATGTGGGTTTTGTAGGGTCTGAGGGAAAGTAAACTGCCTCCCACATTTATTTGCCTGTAAAAAAATAACTAATGCAAAGGTACAATTGTGGTCCACTTTTGGAGAAGTTATTCAGTGCTAGATTTTAAGAGACTTTTAAAGCCGCCTGGGCGATAATCCTCCTATAAGTGACAAATCAAGCATCCGCAAAACCTCTTGTGCTTATAAATCGATAAATGGACCGCTATCTGTGATATCCCTGGATTTTAATATGGTATCGATCGATCCAAGTCGTAAAATTCTTCTTCATTTAGAATTGTCAAGTGAAATGCCTCCCTTATAACGTGTGAGAATCGCATTCTGGAGGTCCAGGGTTCGATTTCCGTCAAACACGTACTCTGAGCTTAGGCCTACAATTATTTTTCCCTCTCCGAGGTGAATGCTGGGTTTGTTTTTTATCTGCCCCATTTTCTTTTCCTTCATTTCACTGTCATTCTGTATCCTCTTCAATTTTCAAGTATTTCTTTTAATTTTATCCATTTCGCACCGTTCAATTACAGTCAAATTGAAGGAGGCTGGCCCCGTAGCTCAGTTGGTAGAACACCTGCCTGTTGTGCGCGGCGTCCCGAGTTCTATTCCCGGCTGGGGATGGGGATTTACCTCCAACCAACATAATTCCCCATCTTACCCAGAGTCTGAAAGTATGAATGAGAGTGTGAATGTGTGTGTATGTGTGTGTGTATGTGTGTGTGGTGTGACCTCATGATTAAAAAGGAAAAATCCAAAGTGCTAGCCACCCAACGTCTACGAGATAATACCATCGATATGTTCCAAAGGAGAACAGCCACCGTTATGACCACTTAAATTAATGGGGGAAGAGGAGCAAAATTGAAGGATAAATGGAATGGGTGAAATAATGCTCAGATGAGCCCACAGTCCATGGACCTGACATTCAACTTTGAGAATAGAGAAAAATCCCGGTAAATCTTACAGAGTTTCGAACTAGGGTAGATATGCTACCCTTACAATGCAGAGATATGCGTAACATTCCGATTTGGTTTTTGAATCTCGTGGGTAGGACAGATGGCGTGGGTGCTTGCTCAAACGAAATCGTATTCTCTGTGGAAACTAGAGAGCAGCTTAGTTGAACGGTTTATTCATCGCCCTCAATGGGCAGCTCCAGTCGTGTGAGAGTCACGAGACAAGAACTATTAGAAACTTTCGTGCATATCAGTGGCTTATCTCCAAGTGGGTTGTGGCAACCTGTGCTTCTTTCACTTCATCTCTTCCTCCTACGCAACGGCGGCCGCAACAGAACTAACATGGGCTCAGTGCGTGAGGCAATTCTTTTTTAAATGCAGGTATTCAATTTTTATTTATGCAGCCTCTTGTGCTGCTCTGGTAGATACGCTCATATTCTACATTCTGTTTCAATTTTAGTAAGAAGCTTCTTTATCAGATTTTAGGTTCTATGATGTGTCGTAAACCTAAGACATCGGAGCAGCGCCAGGTGCTCCCTATACTAATGATTTAATAAAATCGGAACATCGTAGCCGAAAATTCGTTGAACAATGACATTGAACCGTTCAAGATCTATTGGAATATACACACTGTAACAAAAGCGACACAACTCGAGTTCACTTCAGATACTTTATTTTTCAATAAAATTGTTAGCCCAAATCACCTTCTCCTTTTCACAAGTACACAGCTTCGACACGTTTCTTTTGGTCCGTTTAGCATTCAACTGCTGGTGGTACTATTAATCTTTCAGACGTACACATAGGTCCACCGTTTACATGGAGCTGCACGCCGATTGCGAAAACAGTTATTCCAATATTTACTTGTAAATTGCTTCGCTTGCTCTTCCAGTGGCCTCCGAATGTTCACCACGAAACATCACTTAGTGATTCCCGAACTGATTCCTGCCACGGCTTGCCGACAACTCAACACAGACCATAAACGTAACTCACTGATCACTGATTAGTGAGCTGCTTCACCCGCATTCTTTGGCTCGAAGTTTGAAACACGCACAAACTCTAAGCACCAAACATTACTACTCATAAGCCACACAACAGCCACTTTATGTACCCCGTCGTGTGGCAAGAAACTTTTGGTAATGGAAACCTCTCGAGGTACTGTCTCGAACAGCATTTTGCAGAGTAATAATATGACTCACTTCTAAGGTTTGTTTCAAATAACCTTCCCCTTTTCAAATTTATCTTTGGGCGTCCTACTGCCTTCGGCTTTACCCTAATTTGTTAAGCGTTTCAGCGCTCTAGGCAGTGCTTTCACCTCGAGTGGAATAAAAGTCAAATAAAAATGTCACTACTACCGATAAACACAACTGCTATAGTCATCATTGCGAGAGGCAGGTTTGAAGCAAACGGTCCTCCTTTTATTTAAGAATTAACATGCATTACAGATAAACTATGTTCCGTAATATATTTAATTTATACGGCTATGAAAAATAATTTTGACAATTCTCTTTGAACAAGACACCATGTTAAATAACGAACTCATTTTTACCTCACAGCAGTGTATACCACGACAACAGCCAATGACTGGTGATTAGATCACGTAAGCATTAAAATATACGGGGCAAACTTATTTGAAACATGGATTAGATTCTTGAAGTCAGCTCCCGGCTGTCATTGAAGGCGCGTCTTATCTCGCACTTTCAGGCAACAACCAACATAGTGCGAGAGACTGTTGCACCCACAGTTGACGCTCCCACAGCAGACGGCAATGGCGATATCGGGACAATATTTAGGAAAGCACACAGGAAGTTATAAATAGAATTTCTTTAAATATGGAATTCCATTGATATTATCTCTAGTGGTACTAAATCTGATTAAGTAACTGACTTACCAAAATCGCACATATAACCAGCTGTAAGTTCACACCAAGTTCTGAGCACAGTGGCGTTACGGGCAGAAGTTATCACCATCTGGGGACAGTCGACATCCAAAGTGTTGCACCGAGCATGAGCTGGGGATCCTGGTCCTTGACCGGTATCATTTTCTGGCGTTTGTTTGCATGGGGGTCGTGGTACTCCATCGTATTTCTCCCCAACCCAAAAGGATCCTGTATCTGTAACAAAAACATATGCCTCACAGAAAGGTTTTGCAATACAAGCTTCAGTAACAAATAGAAACACTTAATCAAACGTGACAAATTTTCTACCGTTGAAATTCAGAATATGCTATTTACCATGTACAATTTGTCTCAATTTAAAAATATTTGAGGGGACAAAGGAAGACCACTCTATCAGAGCGTTTCAACCTCTCTTTACCTCCTTTCATATTTTTAAGATGGAATCGCTCTAGTTTGAGACAGATTGTAGTCAGATGAATAGGAATACACACATAAGTGTTTCTCATGACACAATTTCAAGAACTGCATGTCGTCATTCCGAAATACATATACTACCATGATCCTTAGTGTTTGTAATCTAACTTCAAGGTAATCCAAGCCAACTGAAAAAATACTTAGATAACATTTATATATCATTTATAACGTGCTATACAAGCACACAAGATATAGTCTTCTTCTTCCTCTATTATAGTCCTTATCTGGAGTAGTGAATTTACAATTGAGCACCTGAGGACAAAAGTTGTCAAACAGCAGAGGATCTCTGGATCCCAGAAAATATGCTTCGGTCACATCCTTCATGGCTGGAGTAGATTTCGTTTCTTCTCTTCCACTATCCCGTGGGAATCATTTTCTAACTAGCTTTATGCAATCAGAGACAGCAAAGTACCTTCCCCACGTGGATTGTATCACGCGAGAAGGGTCAGTTCTGTTTAATGCAGTAGACAACCTATTTACGTTGTTATTCTAATAATGCAATGAACGGTACCAACTCCCTAACACTGAGCTATCAGGAAAAGGCTGAGCATCTGATTTGCTAAACATTTCTCCATTGAATCACGTGTTTTCTTGGACTATCCAGGTCATTTCAATTACTCATATGTTACAAGAAACTTAAGAGTCATTTTACTTTAAATGTTCCGAATTTTTAAGTTACTTAATTTCATTAAGGAAAGTAATCCAACAGATTATTTTTCTTTTTCAACTTGAGCTAATCGACCAAGCTGGAAATTTTACATTGTGGAAATGGAAAGAGGAAAATTGGTGGCACGAATTTAAATTGCAGTTTTGAAGTATTGCCTGGTAGTCATTTCCAAATGGCCGAAATCCACCTTCGGAAAAAGCTACAATGCACTGCTAGAGCACGAAGAAAGGCCTAGAACCAAGGGCAGGACCACGAGGAATTAGTAATGTCTAGGGTATAGAGTGCATATTTGTAGTACAGAGTTGTGATTCCATCGAGCAATTTTGTTTAGGTGATATTTATTCACTTTTGGGAAAAGCTGCTCCTCTTTATGACTTTGTGTCAGAGCCACAAAATACAAATCAACTGAAACTAATTGTGCCCTAAAGTTATTAGTCCAGTGCTAACTTATGCTTTCGGTTTTGTACATATACACAGGTTTAATACGACCCTTTAATGTTTCCGTAGGTCCTCTTAGCACGCATCACTTGCGCTACTGAGATCCTCTTTGACGTACACAGAAGTTCATCTCTGACACGGAGCTGCAAGTCCACTCTGAACACAACTCTGATATTCGCTGACAATTACCTCCCTCCTGTTCCACTGCCCGCCGATTGCTCAATATGGTGCCGCATTTACTAACTTGTGAACTGTTCGTTCCACGGTCTTCTAATTCCTTACCACGGAACTTGGAACGTACCATACTTCTCTGCACTGCTCTGTCGACTCGCAAAACTCGACTGACGGACTGACACGTGAACTGCTCCACTGCACCGACCCCCTATACGAAAGCGCACTTGTCGGCTGAAACTCACACAAACAAATCTAAAACTAAGCACCACTCAGCAATGCTCATCACATCGATCTTATATAACTCGCGGGTGATGGTTCCAGTGGCTGAATATTCTCAAATTACATTCTAGAACGGCCTCGAACAGTATTAATACATATTGCACAGTAATGATAATTCACTTCGGGACGTCAGCTAGTAGCCGAAAGGAAGGCCGTGCCTCCACCGCCCCTCCAGAGTATGGAGGTGGAGCAAGTTCTACATTTCCCGTTCAAAACTTACACAGTGAATCCACGTTGGTGGACCGTGACAATACTAAATAATAAGTAGTATGCTTATTGTGTTCCAAGGAATTTCAGTACCTTCCGAATCTCACTATGCAAGAGATATTGTAGGTGTCGCACTGATGAATATGATAAACAGATTTGTCAATATGAGCAAGTTGACTATATTATGATATATGAACAATTTACTTCTGCCTGTTGGACTATTATACAAATGCACTCCGTCAAGCAGACAGGTAATCTGCAAGCACTGCATTCCATTTTATTGATCCTCCACATTTTTTAACTTAACGACAAATATAAAGAGCGAGATAGTGCCACCATGGCATCTGACACTTGGATTCCTGAGGTCGTTGCTTTGATCCTCACAGCCAACCTTCGTACTCATTTCCTATTCGAGCATTTCCCAAAGTCGTTAGGCAAATTCTGAGCATATTAATTGGATCTCCGGAATTTCCTATCTCTTAATTTCACCTCACTTACATTTCATTCATTTCAAACTTCACACTACTTCTGCCTGGCAGTTTCACACCTGTAACTGTCGATGGATGTCTCGGCGTTGCATGGCAGGGAATATGCTTCCTGTAAATCTTTCATCCTCCAGATTGGAGACGGTCTCCAAGTCTTAGAACTCCAATTTAATGTCTAAGCCTGCAGAAAGAGGTAGGAAAGCTGTTGCAGAAGCTGCCTCCATCAGTTTCGATCCGTAAAGTGCTGTCGTGTCTCATAGGTCAGACCATTTTCTGTATCCTTTCACCTCATTCTACACTGCCGGTAGGAGCCCTTCCAGTAAGGACAAAGGTACTAAATATCTAAGTTCTCACTCAAGCTTCTCCACGTCTCATCGAAACAATATTGAAAGAAGGAATACTTTACTATCAGAAAGCTAAAATTCCTGGTAGAGTGTGTTAACATTTGAGAATGTAAAACATATTGGGCAATAAATATATTGTTGAGTTAAAATTGCAGTAAAATTGTGTACCTTTTAAAAGTATTTAAAAAACAGCGCTGGACATAAATCTTAGTTGCATACATCTTCATATATTTTCTGATGAATCTTTCACGCTGTTACACATGGTTATATCAAATAACATTAATCAACAGTGTAAATGACAGCTTAACAGTAGCGAATATTTAAAATAATATTTGGTTTTTAACATTCTTTTTAAATGTGTTATGTCAAATATGCATGTTATAGAATATCATATAATAAAGTTAATTAGCCGTATACCATTCATCACGGATAATAGCCGTTTTCTTGTTAGCTGAGTTTGTCGGAAGTTGCTTTATATGAAACAAGAAACTATTGTGGCTATTCAAAATAAAGCCGATAGGTGCAAAAGTAATCAAAACATGGGTATGTATAATTAATGCAGTTGCTGTGTAAACTGGCAATGAGGATGCAACAGTATTAAAATTATAGGTGTTAAAAGGCAAAATACACAATGGCGTGAAAAAAGTAATCCAGTTGGTTGATTATTGTGACTACTCTGTAGGTGAACAGACGATTGTGTACATAACGGAACTATACACATACCCAAAGGTTGTATTAAATAAATAAAAAAACCTACTACTAAAAACAAAACGAAACTACACAAAACATAAAACAAAAAACAAAAAACAAAAATACTAATAAAAATAATATATATGATAATAAGTAAATAAAGTACAAATATGACATATACTAACACTATTACAATTAGTAAGTAATGACAAATTGTAAACACATGCATACGTAACCTAATCAAGCAAAAAAAAGCATCTCTCGTCAACTCCAAATAAGGTCAAGGCTGAAGAGAGTACACCCCTGAAGCAGCCATAGGGCGAAATAAGCCAGGGTGAAATAAATCCATGAGCGAAATAAGCCCTAAAATCCCCCTGTAGTAGTAGTAGTAGTAGTAGTAGTAGTAGTAGTAGTAGTAGTAGTAGTAGTAGTAGTAGTAGTAGTAGTAGTAGTAGTAGTAGTAGTAGTAGGTGAACATAAATATGCGATTAATGTGTACATTTCGTTCGTGTATTAAAATTTAATGTTACAACAAAAATATCAGCTTTTCGCATTCAGATCCTGTAAGTATATCAAAATGTTTAACTCGAACGCTGTAATTTGTATGAATAGTATATCATTTATCTTTGATAAGAACAAAAACAAGATGGCCCGCGTTCGATCCCAGAAGATTGCAAAATGAGATTTCTGGTGGACAAGACGGCGCTGGGTTGGATTTCCTGCAGGTCCTACGGTTTCCCCCGCCAGCTTTTCACCAGTTGTCCCATCATCCTCTTTCCTATCATTCATCTCGCCCTCATACAATCATGCAGTTCCTTCACCCTCACTCCAGGCACTGGGCTGATCACATATCCTAGTCTTCTATTGGATCCAAAGCTTTGGTTTCTCAGGCCCAAACTTAAAGGATAGAGAAACAAAAGTCCCCTAACACTGTAAGTGGTACTACTAGGGATAAGGAAAAGAAAAAAGAACAAGAAGAAAAAGGAAACAAAACGTGTAGCTGTTTCGTACGATTCCCAGTAAGAGTAATTTTATGGTGTAGATATATAAATTTTTCTGTTCGAAATATATTATGTATAGTACAGTTTCCATCAATTTGATACAATTTATAAAGCTTGCAGTTTTCAGTTTGTGTAGAGGTACTCAATTTATGATTAAGTTTTTTTTTTTTTTGTTATTTATGAAATTTAGTATTTTGAAAATAGTATGATTACAAACAAATCTCCTCTTTAAGTCAGTTTGATATTTATTCTATAATCAGAATTTTTATGGAAAGATAGTAATTAATAAGTGCATTATCATCATAATATAAATTATAAACACATTACTCATAAATAATAAACGCAAACAAGTAAAACTCTATACCTTAACTTTACTAATATCAATGAGAGTTAAGGAGGAACCAAGGAGGGGAGGAGAAAGAGTCAGTTGATCTACGATAGCATCAGCTCATTCAGTTGAATGTAAAATACTACATTTAATATTATTATTTTGAGTCTGTTGCTCTAACATAACATAAAAGTCCCTTAGTCCTGCAACTTCTCATGGAAGCTTCTTTTGGAAGTATTTGAAGTATATTTCCCCCTTTTTGTCGCCTTGTAGCTGCATCCTTCATCTATCATTTCTGTCATGTTCCATATTTCTCATTGTGTACTTCCTGAGTAACGAAAACCTAGCCACAGCTCTCGAGAATCTCATTTGCGATGTATTCAAGCGTTTCTAAGGCTTTTTCTACCACGCAGCACTCACTTTCAGACGAGTAGTGTGGTTGTATACAATCTTTCTAGTATGTCATCCAGGCAATAGACGACATCATTTTTATTTATCGTACCACCTTATACACTCTCTGGTTTTGCTTGTATTTTTCGTATATTGACAGCGTGGACAGCTTTTCCGTTATAAGTTTTTTACCATGATTTCTTTGAGTAATTTCCCTAGTGGAATATGATCGTTTAATTTCAGACTTCTGCGATAATTGGGTTGGATATAATGATGTTAATATCGGAAAATGGGGTTCTGCAGAGTGTTCTTGAATTCGTGCACACACCAGAGAAGTATTAGTATAGATTCGGACACTAACGTATAGCTGTTCTACATTCTGATTGCAATATTGTTGCGTGTATAGGCTGAAAAAGAACTGGAAATTACGATAATCATTATTATGTAACATTTATTTCCGGTCCCTTGAGTTTGGGCAAAGCTGTTTTTGATGATTAAGCTTAAATTCTGCTGACTGGCAAAACATGTACTTTGGACTGGTGAATCACACATCCTGCTGATCAAGGGAAATAATGATTGGGTGGCCAGTAACAGGTCTAAAAATGTTCTCAATTATGTAAACAATGATTGCAAAAAATGGTGCAATAGTTGGGAGGAAATTAATAGTTATCAGGACCCCTA
Organism: Mantis religiosa; assembly: GCA_030765055.1. NCBI lineage: Eukaryota > Metazoa > Arthropoda > Insecta > Mantodea > Mantidae > Mantis > Mantis religiosa. Next base: position 164,799,017 of record CM060948.1, on the reverse strand, counting down.
CTTAAGCTTGGTTGAGTTAGCAACCGGGGGACTTCACAGATAGATTTGCGAGGGGACTTGCCGATGGTCTCTATAAACATTAACAAAAGTTTATTTTAAAGCGCTACAACGAGTAAGATCGCCACCAGACCGTACATCTCTTGCCAGTTGCATTATATTTTATGTATTTAAATGTAACTAAAGCGCCCTTGATATCATTCAGATCCAGGGAGTGCCCTGTAGAAACGCTAGGCATCTAGGCATCATGAAATAGTTACTAAGCTCACTTTGAATAGATGCTTCTTCCGCTCTACCTTATCTATAGCTACGCTCCCATTTACATGCGGTTAAAGGTTGAAACCCTTACCTTTTAAACCCCTGCAACACCTGGTAGTACTGTCATGTGACTGTGGGTTCGTAGAATTAAAAGGCCGAGTCGCAGAAATTAAAAATCTCCTTTATTTTTGTAGAAATACTCCTATATATTACAGCAGCATTACGTTACGTCACCAGCAGTCTACCAAGGTTGATCACAAACAGGGACAGCTGACTAGCTCTCGTTACAATAACACTTCCAGCAGTCTCTCGTTCACAACACTGTTTCACAACTGAATGTTTTACAACTAACTTTGCAATCCGTCCACACCATCATGTAACAATATATATTGGGAGAAACCGCTCGATTTCATTACATTTTAGAACCAAGAACTTGGTAGCCTTCTGTTGACTACAGCTACAGGATGAATTTGTCCTCCCTAAATTGTCTTCACCTGAATTGCATCAGAAGTGCCTGCGTGAGTGAGAAACACATCCAGGTCAAGCTTCTGGCAGTTAGAATTAGGGGTTATTGGAATTACAACACATGTTGTGACTTCCTTTGAAGTAGACATGGAAGAAGAGCTAATATCTTAATGGTCGTTATAAGCAACAGCTACATAGTGTCAAAATTATATGTCACTCGCAAATTGTTTCTTATGAAATTCAAATCTTACCGTTACACAACACGACAGGTCCCATAAGATTTTTCTGCTCATTTTCTCCACATAATGTGGTTCTGGAATGTTAGTACGCAAATTCAAAGACAATAATTGTTCAGGGTAATATTAGAGTTCAGCGCCCGATGTAAGTAAACAAAGCACCATGTCAGTGTACTTTTTATTTATGTGTGTCACTTAACTGCAATGGTGGTAAGAGTTCCATTTCATATTGGATGTGAAAGATCACTGAGTTTTCCTCAGAGGATTCTTTATCAAGTTTGAGATACTTTTACCTACCGCAAATCTAAGACAAGGGTCCATCAGATCCATTTTACTTCCTAGGAAGTCAAAGCTTAGAATTTTTACGTCCGAAAAATATTCATCACCCTACGCCAAGTTAGAACCTGCTACTTTAGGACCCAGAGGCTGGCATGTGACCTCTACACAGAGCCATTTCGCTTAGCCATTTGTTGATGGATGAACTATTGGCTCATACTTTCTCAAGAGAAATATATTATCACTTCAACAGAGCTGGCAACCACTATCGTCAGAATACTGGAAGATATATCATCTATAACTGGAGGGATTTTCCTCTCTTCTTTTCCTGTAATCTGTTCTCAGCCCTCTACTATTCTCTTCCATCTACCTTTCCCATAAATCTTTATTAAAGTTAGATCATTTCATAAAAGCTTAGTAAAATATATATTACGAAACTTTCGACAGATTCTTTCGTTTTTATTACATCACAACTATAGCCGTGTTAAATAAAAGCTGACTTTGAGGATAAGAAATGTGTGTGTGTGTGTGTGTGTGTGTGTGTGTGTGTGTGTGTGTGTGTGTGTGTGCATCTTATAAACCTAGAGTTTTTATAGGGAAAGCAGTGAAAGTATTCCAGTAACCCTGGTGGAAAGAATGGCATGGCTAATAAACGCCATTTTGTTAGAAAAGAGGACGTAATAGTTCCAGGCTAATGCACAAGTGTCACTGGATAGCTCGTAGTCATTTTCTTAAACCAGTTAGGGCCGTAAGTTACAAGAGATTCAGGTTGAGGAACGCGTCATATAGTTCTGAAGTTATAAAAATATTTTCTGGGTTTGCTAACAAAGGAGTCCAATAATAAGAGACAATACAAATTAAAATGCGCATATATGCAAAAAAGAAAAAGAAGAAGAAAAAGCACGTATACTTGTGTGCAGCATTGTTCTAATGATTACATAATAACTACTTAATAATTGTTACTTTTAATAATAATGTTAATCATGTTAATCATAATAATCATCCTAATACGAATAATAATAATAATGATTTATTATAATTATTATTATTATTATTATTATTATTATTATTATTATTATTATTATTATTATTATTATTATTATTATTATTATTATTATTATTATTATTATTATTATTATTATTATTATTATTATTATTATTATTATTATTATTATTATTATTATTATTATTATTATTATTATTATTATTATTATTATTATTATTATTATTATTATTATTATTATTATTATTATTATTATTATTATTATTATTATTATTATTATTATTATTATTATTATTATTATTATTATTATTATTATTATTATTATTATTATTATTATTATTATTATTATTATTATTATTATTATTATTATTATTATTATTATTATTATTATTATTATTATTATTATTATTATTATTATTATTATTATTATTATTATTATTATTATTATTATTATTATTATTATTATTATTATTATTATTATTATTATTATTATTATTACTGAAGAAGTATCACAGTAATTGTCAGTGTTCCTGATTTATTAAGCTTATAAACGCTTCATTCAAAATACATGTACTTTCACAAATCATAGACTACACCCATGAACTATTTTGTATGGCATATTTGACTTGCACAAAATATAATTTAAATAGAAGGACATTTTGGGGTATTCAACATATAAAGCTAATAATGAAAGTAATAATTTTTAAATATTAAAAAAGTACATTTTGTTTAGTGGACTATGAAAGTATTTGGTATATGTAAAATTTTTTCCTGTGGTTTATAGTTTTGCGAATAAATAACAAAATGTTTAGGCTACTCTCCTGAAAATTGTAAGACTTTATACATTTGATTTGAGCTAATGTACGTCAAATAATAGGGAGAAATGTTTGAACAATGGAAGGTGATTAGGCATTGAAATTTGAGATATGGGAACTAAATATTTTAGGATTATAAAATTTCGCCACACTCACCCACATACCCAAGTACTAATTCGCACACAGCACTATGATGTAAGGCAATAAAAGGCATCGAGTAATATTACCAGTCATATCCCTGCGCTTTTATAATACTCATACACGCATGCGCACATTATTCGGCAAAGGAACCAGAAGTGTTGTAAAAGTATGCTAAACACTGAATATCGTTATGTCAATTCAACTTTTAGAAATAATAATAAATATAAATGTAATAGTACAATTTCCACATTGTGCGCGTAAAGTGTTTTTATGCGTCTCAGAAATCTTCGCATAGGTTTTCAGATTAATCACCAAATAAAACATATGGTATACATTGATATCAAACGCGTGGTTGAACAAAGGCTTGGGGACCCATTAGCATCGGGTCCTTGGTAATTGCTCTGTAACAAAAGATAATAGAGACAAATTTACTGAATTGGGAACCCTTCATTTGCAAATAACGATGACGTCAAAGAGAAGAGAGATGTTTGTATCTGTAAAGCTAATTTCTCCTTCCTTTGAAAGACAAAACGCTCTTCTTATCTCTTACACTAAACTAATTGCGAATAACATTGTCAACAAAACAGAAGAGAGCGGAACATTCAGTTCCAAGGAGTTAAGTTGTTTCGACAAGAGCATTTAATCTGTGACACCGATTGTATACCAGGGTGCAGTCTAATTTAACGCCTAGTTGTGATTATCGCTTCACTGAGCTGAGTTCTTAGGCTTATCTTTCTTGTAAAACGGCAGAATGTATTGTTTCAGCACGGTAGCCCTGTTTATTGGTATAATCTCGCAAAAATTTAGATAATTATGGACTTCCAGAGAAGAGGTGCATCAATTTGCTGATATAAAATGTAAATCTTGTTGTCTAGATCATAATGAAACAAGATAAATAATTGCAGTCTACCCAAATAATTTTCTTGTCGTACTGTGTTTTCTATGGTACAAAGAAGAGATTACAGAGTTTATTGCTGCACCCTCAGGACCATGAATTTATGTTTGGACCTGGTCTTTCAAGTGGTGAAAGACATGTGGATTTTGTCTTGCCCAAGTAATGATGTACTGCGTGCCAACTCTCCACCTAACACGAAAAGTACCTTCGTCTGTAAATATCCGTTTGATGGATAGAGTCAACATGAAAAATTCAATGCCATGGCCGGGATTTGAACCACGGATCTCCTGGTTTCCGTCCAGTCGCTCTTAACCTTTGGACGGAAACCAGGAGATCCGTGGTTCAAATCCCGGCCATGGCATTGAATTTTTCATGTTGACTCTATCCATCAAACATCTTAGCCTATATACGGCTAGTGTGGAGAAATGATTAATTTCCATCAATTAACTAAAATATCCGTTTGCTTAAGAAATTATCATCTTCAGTCCATTGGCACATCAGTGATGCAAACTGAAACGGGCTTCATTATACTCATAGTTTAAGGTTTGTGGACGAAAATGAATTGGGTACGTAAAATATATTTTCCAACAATATGTTGAAATGATGCACACGGTTGGTATATTTATCCCTGTTAATATGCTAAACCTGTCGTAGGATTCCTTGTCATGGCACCACTGGCAGCTTTCCGTACTGTGATCAGTACTGAGATCACTTTTCGGATGTGATCTCCTGCATACTTTCTTAAGGCAGGGCCTGTTTCTAGAAATGTTAGATAACAGAACATTACGGAATCACATTTAGGCACATTACGAAGACATATTTTGAATACTTTTCACACTCTCAAATTTAGCACGCTAAATAACACCTCCTACCCGCTATTGATTTGTAGCACCCATTTTATCATGTACTTTTTTCAGTTAACCTTCAGGTTATGCACTGTTAATTGTTCTGCATGGACACTCTCATTCTTAATAACTTCATACAGATAGATAAGAATTGCCCGTGAAGATACAGAAAGAGCAGTACAGTCTAATGTAGGAAAGGTTCTTTTAAAAAGTCGCACTCTACGGACAGCTTTACTCATCCTGAACTTCGATCTTGTACTTGATAACCGCACCATTTTAGAAAAAATTTCCAGGTATATTGATATTACGCCATATGGAGACTGACACCGATAAATACAGAAGGACTAAAGAAAGACAGCTTGTGCAAGCCTTATAAATTAATATTTTCTAGGATTTCTTTAAATACTTGTAAGCAAGTGCATTTGCAGACCGCAAGCAACATAATAGCACCCCCTAGTCAAGAAAAAGAATAATTTTCTAAACAAAAGTTAAGTTCAAATGTGAAACAGTTTCCTTTAACAGAAGAGCAAAAACTTAAAACGCTTGTTATAGAACAAGCTTGGATTTGAGTTCAGGAATATTAACGGATAATTTATTATAACTTCCGAAACTCATCTTGTGCGCACCACTTACTAACTTAGGAGTTCTGGAGTTGATATGTGGTCATACGAGGAGGGTATAGCGGAAAAGTAAATTATACTTCTGTTTCTCAATAATCGGGATAAACATTCTAATAAATGCTTTCCTTACATATTTTCTTATAGGTATAAGTAGGAGATGGTCAAATTTTGTATGTGCTGGTGGCTAGGTGAAGGATTGGAAATTTCCTTCTCTTTCAGCGAGAAGAGAGAAAAATAACATAAATTTTGAAACAATCAGGCCATAATAACCTAAGTATCACAAAGGTTGACATCACAGAAAATGTATTGTTCATAAAACGTGTGCCTTTACGGATCTACGCCTTGTGCAGTAAGATTTCATATATCTGTTATGCCTTATTAGTTATGCAAAAGTCATCAACAATCAAGAATATTTGGAAGCCAAACCTTAAGTGACAGTCCTATCTTCTAAAAGCTGGACGGTTTGTGAGGGCTTTGAAATTGTGTTCTTTTTTACGTGCGGAGAAAAACTAAAAAAAAAAAAAACAGAAGGAATAACGGCTTTCCATAAAAGAAAACTATGATTTTTGGAAAATTCAAGGCGATCACGAAGAATAGCTCGGACATGTTTAACCTTGCAACAAATATAGTCACATAAATTTTGTTATTTAACAAGATTTGCATTTTTGTACTGTAAGGTACCGACCACCTCTTACACTGTAAGTGTCAAATATTTTAAGTACTGGTCACAAATTGATAACTGTCCGTTCCTGTTTCCTGAGGACGGTGAGAAATAAAAATTGGCATTTGAGAACTATATAAGAATTTTAAAATTCAAACCATGAATAACGAACCCCTTGAAAATGGTTAATTCCAAAAAGAAAATCTACTTCACTTAAGATGTGTCCTTTTAACAAGATTCATCCTTCTATGAAGTTTGAGTATGACTAGCTTTGGAGTGGGGAATTAAACCTTTGACCTATGTGTGGTTCTTCATGCGTATGGCACAGACGGTACTTCCCTCGGGAGGAAGGTGTGGAATAAGATGTTACTAAACGTGGTTGGTCCTAAGGAGATATTACAGCAAAGGGCAGCGTTCAAACCCCTGATGGCGCTTGTACAATTAGCTCTCCTCCCCTGCGGACTTACACATCAGGGACCCCATGGATTAGAAGACTTCCATGGTCCTCAAAACGGGGATTTACAGACAGCACATTTCCTGCCATGCACACCGAAACTTCGGCCAACACTTAGAAACTTGCTATAGCGGATTAGAAAAAAAGCTGAAGTGAAATAGAGAGGCAGGAAATTCGAGGAATGAAAAAGACCGGTAAAGACACATAGGTCTCCGTGTCCCAGTGGTGCGATCCCTCATGTTAGAGTTTCTGATAGGGATGTGAGGCACTAGAGGTAGTGGATCTTGTTTCTATTAGACGCCACCTGGAAGCTTCAATCTGTAACTGTTAGAGACACTGCCCTCTGCTCTGGAGGAGCTCCTGAACCTGTATCTCATCTCTCCTCACCCCTCCCTCTCGGGATGCCCAAGGCCAAATAGCCGAGGTGCAGGTTCTCGGTCGCAGCCTTATATGCTCTTTCGCTTGGATGCTTTACTCGCTTTCTAAGAATTACGTAATAAAATAAAAATATAGATCAAACTCATTGGGAAAAAAAACCTAGTGGCTGGTGTAGTTGATCCGTCGGAAGAGTACTTGCCTGCTGTGAACTTATTCCTCAGTCCAATGGCCGGCTGGGTGTAAAATCGTTTCTTTACATTAGAGCTGCTGCATGGGAATGTGTGTTTCTGTGATCTAATCTATAAAACCTAAAAGTACGGTTTAAAACTGCAACAGGCGATTTGATTCAGCTGCCCTTTTATTGGTTTGTCTGGTTTCGTATCTTCAGTTATCTACACCGTACGAATATCCCTCTATTGCCAAATATTGGTACCCAGGAGTATAGCTGGCACTATACAGTGTGATCCATATAAACCTGAACCATTTCAATACGGAGATGATATGGAATTGAGAGAAGGTTAGTGCAGCCAGATGGAGCAACGTGCCATACATCTAATGACACCATGGAACTTGTAACCAGTTTCTTTGATAATCGAATAATTTAAAAAAGGATGTGGCCTCCGGGACACCCTGACCTAACGTCACCGGATTTTTCTTGTGAAGGTTATCTAAGAATATAGTGTATAGGAATAGGCCACGGACAATTGATGTTCTGAAGAAATCCATTGGAACCGAAATAAGTAACACTGGCGAGCATACTCTCCGTAAAACTTCAGAGAATATGGCGAGACGAGTCCAAACATGTATAGATGTTGGTGGAGGACATTTGCAAAATTTCCTCTGAGATGTAAATAGTTTAATGTGATCTCCCAATTGTGCATTATGTTCTCCCAAAGTTGCACGTGTGGCCTATTATTGGTTCAAAGGTTATGGCCTATTGAAATGGAACAGTTCCTTATATGAGTCCAGTTTCAACAAGTGGCTTGGAGCATGCCATTTACTGCGTATTGTTTGAGTGAAGCTAGAGCCCATACAGGGTCCCGTGTCACCAGAGATTAGACTGCCTTGTATAGGAAACGTGGTTTTCCAAGCTAAATTGAGAGCAAACCACAACTGTTATCGCGGTAATGATTTTCCCGAAATACTCAGCGCATTGCACAGATTATCTACCAGACCATAGATAGAGTGGTAAGCGGTAACCTGCGAACTAGATTGCAAAATTTTTAGGTCTGCATTTTCATTGATGGCGAGTAGTTTTTTTTTTAATATAAACCGAGAAATATTCCTGTGGGGATATTCTCTTCTCGAATACACTAATAGTTTTCCGTTGTTTATCTTATTGGTTAATTCAGTATTCTCACATGCTTTTCAAACCGTCTACGATTCATCATCTTTATTTCCTTTGAATACCATTTGGCTCACTTTTTGACTCACAAGACTATGTATACGAATTTAAAATGATGGATTTCTAGTAGATTTTTCCCGCACCTATATTGGTGCTCTACTTTCAAAAAGTTACTTCGTTGAAATAATATAAAATATAACAATGAACTTGCTGTTAAGGGAGGGTGTAAGTGAGAATGCAAAGTAATAAATAATTTGCATAATTCTGAAGAATTTTAAGATAATGTAATCAAAGTTCCTCAAAGCATTTGAAATACATAGGTTTACTTCTGCAGAAACTTTGAAACATTTTACTGAAATTTTAAATCCAGAAAAACATGATTAAATAAATGATAAATGTAAATAAAAATTTACCTACTGTATCTTTTCTAAAAAAAATCAAACAGTCAATTTTACTGTGACTTTGTATTCACATTCCTTACAAAATGATGCTAAATCATATTAATTTAACATAAATACTACGTTTAGTATGAAAAAATCCTTTAAATTCTTTACATGCATCTTCAAAGTATCAGAACCTTGCTGCAACTGAATGTTTACTATTCGTCCTTAAAGGACCAAGTTTAGATAAAGTACACTGTTTCTGGAAAACTGTAATTTTCTGTAAAACGGTACAGAACATTAAGTTTAGTAATTGATGTAAATTCATGGAGGGACATATTCACTAGTATAAAACCGAAAGGGCAAAATAAAATACTGCACATGGCATTAGCCCTCAGAGTATTTGCACCAAGGAATGCTGGATGCTCTCACATTTACGGTACCGGGTTAAACTTGTCCAGTCATTTCAATTGTGTACCTACGTTTAGCCAATTTTAAATTATGAACACTGATTTTTTCATCGTTAAAATGTGTTATAGTTTTAGTGAAATAAACAACAATTAGACACTCCAAGCTGCTGTCTGTTTTTAAAAGTAGTGTATTGCTACGATATTTATATACATAATTAAACTTAGAAACGGAAAGCAATTGAAATACTCTTGAAAAGTGTGTTTAAATGAGTAATACATCAAATAAAAATGTTGGAAAAAAAGAAGTCGATCATATTCAGAAGTTTGGTCCCTAAAGTTTACGTATTTATTTCCGATTTCTTTCACACACATATATTTTGCGAGTCTTACATGAATTTAGTTATAAAAATACGTTTATTTAAAATACAGCTTTGCTTTTAGTGTAATAATACCTTCCCCTATTTAGTTTTTTACTTCCTTTACATAAAGAAATCCAAACCTTGAAAAATAAAAGAAGAAATATGCAAGGAAAATTAAATATTCCCCTGTGCCTTCATTTGCATATGTGATGGAAGACTTTTCTTCTTATTCACAATTACTCAAGGTAATGAGTGCTGAAATCGCAATAGAAACCTTTGCTTATAACGAAACCACGCCAAACGATATCGATAGTAATTGTAATACCGTCTTTTCTAATACCATTTCTTTTATAGTGGAAAAATCATGTCTGGTTCTAACGAAATTCTGTTACGCCACTCACGGATAACAAATCATTACTTCAAATGACAGAGGGGTTTAATCATATAATAATTATAGATTTTTTGTGACCTCATTTTTTCTACTTTCTAAGGAGTTGCGATTCTTACTAATAGGATTCTTTTAAATACTGAGTGTATCGTTCAATGTCTCACATATTGCAGAGACGTAGTGATAATAAGCAGCAAGAAATCACAGGGACTCTAACTGCTGAACTTAGGTGAGTAAGCGCCAACATTTTTTCGAGATATGCTACCCTGTTTGAGAGCAAAAGCAGCATCTAATATAAAGCAGGGTCTTTAATGCATTTCTGTTGGCACCTATTCCCCGGCAACCCTCACTTTCTCTCGCACAGTGGAGAGAACGTCCGAACGGGTTACCGTATAATTTAATAACTAGGGCCAGCATTTCAGACAGAATATTCTTCAATTTTAGGTTTCTTATATGTTTAAAATAGACTTTTTCAGGTTTTTATTAAAATAGGTGGTTTAAAGGTTTGTTTACTTTTCAGTACTTACATGTACTTACAATTTTACTGCTATTCTGTAAGATTGATTCAAGAACTTACTGTACAAAAGAATATATTAGCAAATATGGTTATCAAAGATCGCAAAACTTAGAGTTTACTGTTTGCTTTCTATGTTATTTTTTATACTGCAGTATATAGTTACATATATACCCAAATTTTCAGGATGAATGACTCCTACTGTTACGCAGCGCATTCTTGTATGACGAAAACGTGCTTTTAACAGAATATGGCATTATTGGAGCGTAAACCATTGATGCAAGTGTAGCAGATTCTAGGGGTAGCTTTCCTGAATACTTTTCTCCCTGCAATACTGAGTTTATGATTTTCATGTGCTCAAAACCAGGTTTTCGTTGAAGGACATGCAACTCCCACTGGTCCTCAACTATTTGTTTTCTCTAAATATTGTCGATGATGTCAGGAGCATGTTTCATTGGAAAAGTTTTACTTTCAAACGGGAGAGTAGCTTTTGGTACGAAACCAAAATGCAAATTAATGTAAGCAAGGAAAGCTGCAAGAGTGTGGCACTTGAGTGATCTCTTAGCCTTGGCAATGGAGGAAGCTTCTGTTTCATCTAATTCATTGACGAAGTTTTAATGTCCTTTAAGTGCTCAACATAGAATCAGAATTCGAAACTTGGTCGGACTTAACCTTACATATTTTCCTTATTGAGGCGAATGTCATTTAAAGAATAATTTCACATGCTTTATTAATTTATCCTCGAATATGTCTTTCCAAATGAACTTTGAAAACCTAAAAGTCCGGGCCCTATTAATAGCTTTATATAAGAATTGCTTTATACGTCATCAGCACATGCTTTATCTTAGAAGAAAATTTTGTATCGAAGAAAATCACTCTCTCACATGCAGGAATAAGCTTTAATAGCTTCCTTTGCTGACACCTCAGTTTCAAGAAAAATGTAATTGTTCGTGGTATTTTGCGTGATTTCTTATTTTAAATAGATAAACAAAGAGCGTAATATTTTGTAAATCAGAGTTACTGTCTGCAGTGAATAAAGGTATAATATGAAAAGTAAAACACATATGACAACACATTTTCATAATTTTACAAACTTAAATAAGTCTCCCAAAATACATAAAATATAGGTACAGATTACAAAAGATGAAAATTCGTTACCGGTGGCGAAAATAATTTAAGCTGCTTCCATTTGAAGGAAACGGATTATGAAAAGTCAGATTTTAAAAGAACAGCTTTTGGCGGATAAAGTTTTCAGAGGGCATTCATTAAGAATATTTATGACTGAAATTTCATGAACATTTTCAAAAAATACCTTTTCCTCTTTTAGACTATAAAATAGTGTAAGCCTTCGTGAATCCAAAGGGTGCTTAGAGAGCATCCGCAAGCCGCTTTTAAATGCTCTAATGTAGTTTGACATTCACGTGAATGCTAGTATTAGATATGAATGCTAATTCCTTATCATTGTTTTCTCGCTATTGAAAATTTCAGCATTTTTTATCATAAAAGATGTTCCTTGCGCTGCAGTTTTAGTGTTAGACTAATGAAACTTGATATACACGTTCACAGAGACACAGTAAATAGACATTGCCCTGGATTTTATTGCGAGATGCATTTAAGCACACTTTCTTTACTTCAAAACAAACATTTCAAATTTTGGGCATAAAAGCCATTTTCATAGATTTAAAAATTTCTGAAGCCTTAATTTGCTGAGATATAGAGAAACCTAGGGCAAATTTAAAAAGCGGATGTATTGGGAACCTGTTGTTAAAATATTAGGACTATATTTAAGTTATTTTCTCACAAGGGACATTTTAGGTGACGTAGCCAAAAATAAATAAATTTAACCACATTCTCCAAACTATCAAATTGAAATTGAAAAGCATTGTACTGTATCGTATTTGCACTAAGTTACATATGTGGTTTAAATCTTAAAAAGCTAGCTTTTTTAGTTCAGGATTTCAAATTTTCAGTCATAGGTATCCTTAAAACTTAGAAATATTCCTGCTATAAGGGAAAATACACCAAGCTCCCATAGGACAAACTTATCCATCATAATTTTTGACAAAGAACTGGATGATATTATACAATGGAAACGTATTTTTTGAGGTAAATCACAATAATGTATGATCATGATGATTTGGTAAAAGTGATAATAAAGACAGCGATGCTTACAGTAGGGGCAGAGGTTTCAAAAGAAATGAGAAAAGTAAGAATCCATACAATATCAGCTAAGTGCTGATTTTGTAACGAAATACATATTTTTGGACACTGAAAAGTCACATAAATTAATTATAATGAAATAAAATAGGATGAACTGAATAAAGCTTCTATGAACCTGATACTTCAGATTCTAATACCAGGTGACCCAGCTGCCCAGTATTTCAGATACGCAGATTAACCTTCGTGCGTTGAAACAATTGAAGAAATCAAAAGGAAATTTCTAGTTAAACACACGACAGTTGTTCTAAGTTATAGGTGATTCATTCAGTAACACAAGTTTTCCTGAAGGCCATAATTAAGTCTTGTGTGTTCAACCGTCCATTTAGGCAAAACCAAGATTCTTCGAAGAAAAACGGAAGTTGTGGGCCAATGAAATCTCTTTATACAAGTCGGAGAAACCAATTGCTGTAATTCACTTGCGTGCCACTTGCATTCAGTTATTGCTTTGGGATTTCATTTTAACACAATTTTAACATTTCTTTCCGGAAACGGCTATACACCTGCTCGTTAAGCCAATGTCTTTTGGAAGTCCTTTAACAATTACCTGCCTTCTTGAGAGCGCATTCGTATTTAACGCAAATTTTACGGATGAGCACGCATTCTTCCACAGCTAAGTGATGTGCAGATGTGATGTGACGTAGCAGTAACAGGCAGACAATGCGCCAGTGCAATTTCGAGCGGGAAGTTTGGCTAGATGGCAAGGGAAGACCGAAGGAGAGAAATACTGGGATAAAGTTTTGGTATCATATGATATAATGAATCCTATATTTTGACCTACAAGTTGCAGCAGAGTGTTGAATTAATCTTAACACTGCAGTTTTAGGGCATATCCTTCATGTAGAAAGGAAAATATTTGTATTTTTTCTCCTTTAAGGAAAAGATGCGAGTAGTGCGCGAAATTTCAAGTTTGAGCACAGCTAAATGATCTTTAACGTCTAATGTAGAGCATTATATATAAATATAAACTTAAATACAATATATAAACATTTATATTACTCCAAATAACTCCTAAATGGCAACGCACTACATTTACAAGATATTTCTTATCTTTGATTACGTATAATTAGATTAAATCTTAAATTGTTGAATTTATCTCACTTATCTTTCATTCCACTTTTGTATCTAAAACTTGAACGGCTATTTTCGAAATTCCGGAAAATGTTAGCTTGCAATAATATCTATAGAAGTACGTTTCATCTCAAACATAGTAACTTCAAGTTCAAAACGCAAACAATAAACTTCAGTAAAGCTTAATATTTTTTTCTGGAATAAGAGCAACGGAGGGGACTTCATTAAACCTGATAGCCATAAGCAGGCACCCCAAGAGGGAGGGATGTGGTGGCGGAAGACAGAGAGAAAGAGGACGGTCCGGGAGCTCTAACATAGCAGCGAGCAGGGTCGTAAGATTTCCAGGTTGAAACTCCCCATTGGCAGCTGGTAAAATCGACTCCCAAACTCCTAATTCTTGCACATCCCAAAGGAGGCTCCAGGACTCGGTGCCCGTTCGCCGGAAGACGGAGGTTTACAGAGAAGATCTTTTCTCCTTGCAATACAACGCCGAAACGCCCACCGATACATGCGATCCTCAAACATTCAAGCAGATAAACGGCGAAGTTAAAAAGGTGAAGTGAAGGGAAAGGAAATTCTAGCATTCCAGGAAGGGTCCCCACTCCAAAGACCATGGAGCAGGAAGATCGACCGCAAGAATCAAACCTACCACTGCGCCAGCCCCCTCTGCTAGTGGGTCTTATAAAATGACAACTTTTAGCCCTGTGGAGTTTCAGGGCTAAATACATTTATTGAATCACTGGATAAAAATGAGTAACACCAACTCTTGTTGCTCCAAGTTTGCTTTTGACGTGCTGCTTAGAGATATATACTTGACGCCGCTATGTCATTTAGTTTTCCTTCGTACTAATAGCTGCTGAGGCTTCTAATTAATTCAAGCAAAGAGAAGGGTGAGAACAGGCAGCGATGTAGAACACCGTTCTGCATAGAAATGAGTGATCAAGTAACAATCTAAAAACTGTGAAAGTGACAGGCATGCTTTAAGACTGAGCTCATTTATTAACGTTCGGTGTGAGAGGAAGCGAGGAGCAGGTATTTGTTTTAATCACAAGGGATATGCACCAAAGCACCCCAAGTACTTAGTATATTTATAAAGACCTTACGGAGGAGATGACTGACGTATAAAATAGAAGTAATGTTGCTCCTGACTTCCAGAGCTTGAGGCAAAGACATAGAATATGGATCCTTGAGCTTAATAAATATTAGATAATAAACAAATGTTAACAACATACTGGAATTTCTGTGTTATTGGAAATAAGTTTCTGAAAACACATAATAGTGCACAAAATTCAGGATAATGCGTTGACAATTCGTACGTTCTCTTATATAGCATTATTTCCACAGAAGATATTAATATTCTAAACCCTCACAAAATTCAGCAGTATATATTACAAATTAATATTTTCAAATCTTAAAGAATGGATAAAATAAAGCTGAATGAAATAATCGTTCCAACTGAAACACGTGGGGCTGGATGAACTGGTCGAGGTCCTTCCCTCTTCTGCCGTGGTTCCTACATCGTCTGCCCCCTGTCCTTTCACTCAGCCTTCCCTCCCAGAAGCGCACCGTAAGGACCGCAGGTATAAAATGTCTGCGAGGGCCAAAATGCCGAATTCCGGCTCTGCCTCTTGCCCTATTCCTACATGTTCTAATACATTTAATGAAGATTCTGTCAGAACTGCTTAGTTTTCCGTTGTTTATTAGCTAACGTCAGATGTGGTGAGTACGCTATTCTTGGTATAGCATAGTGGGGTGTGGCATATAAATGTAATTCAACGGCGTACCCTTCAGAATAGCAATGGTGCCAATGACAAACCGGAAATAAGTGCACTCTGGTGATTGAATTTAAGTAAGTCAAGCTTGAAAACAACAGAATTGGACGGCAGCAGCCTGTAAAAGCACGACAGCAGTGTAATTTGCTCCATGTATTATTTGCCTGAATAAAAACAGAAATGAAATACAACTTAGTCACTAATGGCTTCTAGAATATGGCACAAGTAAAAGCGTAGCATTCTCCAAATTACTCTGTTAAAGACTATGTCCAATCTGCTGATAATTTTTTAGTCACAGTGAACTTTTGTAGTTAACTTCTCGTCACTGTAGAACTAGGCAATCAATAACATAATAAAATACAATTTTTAAACATTAATATGAATACTTTTTCTTTAGAGAATAGTGTAACGGGGAGCGCTGAAACACCCTATGAGCAGCTGGCAACGGAAGACAGGGGAGGCTCGGTTAGCCACGCCTTTCCCTCGTTTGTCTTGTACTGGTGACAGGAGCGACTGGGGAAAGAAACATAATTGGGAGGTGTGTTTCTCTTCCACCTGGTTCCAGGAATTACGGGATCTTTCATCATCTGGAAACGTCTAGAAGACGGCGAGATGCTTATAAAAAGGGCTGCAGCTAGTTAGTTAGTCAGTTGTTGAGTTGGTTTTGGTGTAGTCAGTCAGTTGTTGGTTGAGTTGGTCAATCAGTTGGTTAGTGTGTGAGGACAGTTCTTGGTGTAAGAAGGCAGTGTTAGTCGGTGACGTGTTAATGAACGAAAGGGTTGTGCAACGGAAGACTGTACGAACGGTGAATGTGTACCGGAGCTTATGTAATCGCGAGTACAAGTGAAGTTGTAACGGACGAACTGGTAAATTGTAATTGTGTGCAGCAAGTAATTCTGTGTAATTGGCAAGTGTTAAACTGTAAGTCGGTAGAAATAAAGGACATTGTTGAAGTGGTGTAATTGGACTTTTTATTCCACGAACCCACAAAGTCACACTGGCGTCAGGAGTGGGATAAACAAAAGTCACACTGGTGTCAGGAAGCGGGAAAAGAACATCACCGAACATTACAACGATGGAGGCAGCATTAGAAAAGATTTTAGCGGAACTGAAAGAAATGAAGACGGCTAAAGACAACATCATCAGGAAGATGGAAGAAATGCGGGCCGAATTAACAGAGACGCTGGAGACTAGAAATAACCTGGCCGCGGAACTGAAACTAATCAGGACGGCTAGGGAGAACATCGCCGCAGAGTTGAAACAAATGAAGACGGCAAACAACATCGCCGAGAAGATGGAACAAGTGAAGGCCGAGTTAACCACGGAAATGAGAGCAGCGAATGACGGTCCGGCTACCGAAATGAAGGTGGCGAACGAGGCTCTCGCCGCCAAGTTTGAAGAACAGTTGGCCGGCGTGAGGGATGACGTGACGGAACTGGGCGAGCGGAAGGGTCAAGTAGACGACCGCCTTAATGATTTAGAGGAAAAGGCCGACAACATCGCAAAACCCCTCACCCGCCTGACGGAGGAAAACCGGCCTTATGTGTGGACGGAGGACGCCGAAGACGCTTTCCAGCACCCGAAGGGGACCCTGTGCAGTGCTTCAATTTTGGGTTTCCCACAACCGGGTGGCGCCTTCATTGTGGACACCGACGCCAGCGACCATTGCATTGGAGGTGTCCTATCGCAGATCCAGGACGGCCACGAGCGCACAAGAGTGGAAGAGGAGGAGCGTGCCGCAGCAGTCCGAGTAGTTGCGGCAGTGCCTGCTGAAGGCTGGGATAGCGCAGGCCTGAGGAGGGAGCAACTGGCGGAAGCAGACTTGGGGCCACTCTTAAGGGAAGTGGACGCAGGGACGAGACCAACCTGGGAGGACATCGCACCGAGGAGCGCCACCTACAAGTCGCACTGGGCAAAATGGGACTCGTTGAAGACGAGAGAGGGCGTGCTGTTCCGGGTATGGGAGTCACCCGATGGGAAGGCGCAGAGAGGACAGTTGGTACTTCCCCGGAGTAAGGTCCCGGAAATCTTGGAGGAAGTGCACGCCGGTACTTCAGGAGGACACCTGGGAGCGAACCGAATGATTCACAAACTACGGCAGCGCTACTTCTGGCTCAGACTCCGGGCAGATGCTGGTGGTACACCTGGACCGCCTCGCACGCTACGATGGGGCTGTTCGAGGGCGAACAGCTTTGAGAAGGGAGCAGTGTAACGGGGAGCGCTGAAACACCCTATGAGCAGCTGGCAACGGAAGACAGGGGAGGCTCGGTTAGCCACGCCTTTCCCTCGTTTGTCTTGTAGTGGTGACAGGAGCGACTGGGGAAAGAAACATAATTGGGAGGTGTGTTTCTCTTCCACCTGGTTCCAGAAATTACGGGATCTTTCATCATCTGGAAACGTCTAGAAGACGGCGAGATGCTTATAAAAAGGGCTGCAGCTAGTTAGTTAGTCAGTTGTTGAGTTGGTTTTGGTGTAGTCAGTCAGTTGTTGGTTGAGTTGGTCAATCAGTTGGTTAGTGTGTGAGGACAGTTCTTGGTGTAAGAAGGCAGTGTTAGTCGGTGACGTGTTAATGAACGAAAGGGTTGTGCAACGGAAGACTGTACGAACGGTGAATGTGTACCGGAGCTTATGTAATCGCGAGTACAAGTGAAGTTGTAACGGACGAACTGGTAAATTGTAATTGTGTGCAGCAAGTAATTCTGTGTAATTGGCAAGTGTTAAACTGTAAGTCGGTAGAAATAAAGGACATTGTTGAAGTGGTGTAATTGGACTTTTTATTCCACGAACCCACCAAAGTCTCACTGGTGTCAAGAAGTGGGATAACAAAAGTCACAATAGTTTAACCTCAGAATTGGAATAAAAATGAATGAATCATATGAACCTTAGGGGTGTTATGTAAAATACTTTCTAAAAATTAGCTTCCTGCTAGAAGCAATTTCCGATAAAAAAGAAAAAATAGAGTACTGCTTCACAATTTGCAAGGAAGCCAATACCCACTGACTTATTCCAGTCTTCCGGGTGAAAGGGGAAAGGGTAGTTCGAGTTCTTCGCTTATGATTAAATAAAAACAATATTTTTTTTACCATTTCATATTTATTTTCACTTTGTGCTGCCTCAAGCAAGCACAAATGTTTAAATTCACATTGCTGTTTGTTTAGTATGTTCAGTTTATATAGAAAGAGATTCCTCTTCATTTAACACTTCCCTTTTCAGCCTTTTTTGGCATGATCATTGAATTAAAGAATACTTAAAATGTTTCCACAGATATAAATGAATAGTAACTAAACTTAACATTATGCTAGATGTTGGTACTGAGAATAAGATAATTTATACATAAATTATAGTGAAAATTGATGTAAGGCATGAACTGAATATTTTAATTGCGACGCTACAGCTGAAAAACAAAGAATTCACTAATGTTTCCTATCTAAGACTTTCAGTACTTACATTCCTTAAGAACGATTAGGATCCATAAATAAATAAGCAGGGATACGTTATTTGCGTATATACGTTATTAGCCGTAGCAAAATCGATGAGAGTCCGTGTGGTTGTTACAGTTGTTGGTTAGATGCTGGCCTACTGATTCCGAGGTTTTGTTTTCAACCAGTTCCAGTAATTAAATGTACTTAAAGGCAAAACCCTCCATGTGTTGGTGTAGAAAAGACCTGCGGAACGAACATTTGGCAGACTGGCGCGCTGCAATGATCCTGCAACTGACCGAGTCGTTAAAAAACAAAATACTGTTTGATTTAATATCAACGGGATAAATACCGAGCGGGATGGCACAGGCGGTTCCGTCTGTGGCCCGCATTCGGGAGGCCCGGGTTCGATTTCCGTGACCGACCTACCTGGCCCATGGGCTTTTACGAGGGTTTTCCCGGGTCGCTAGGCTAATGCTGGGTAGGTTAATTACATCATCCGAATTTCCTGTCCCTCCATTTCATCTACATTATCATTGTATATCATCTCTTATTTGGTGGTCTATTTTAGGGTAGCAGTGTCGGCGGGTGTCTCGGCGGTGCGTGGCAGGATGACATGCTCTGAGGAAAACTACTTCCTCCTCCGGTAGGTCGTTTGCTGGTCTCCGCTCCTCTGCTGGGACCATTTCGGGACCTTTGGAGCTCGGATCGCTTGCGTGGGACCATTAGGGCTCGGCTGCTGGGCGCGTACCTTCCCGCTGTAGGGGAGCGAGTTCGTTCTCCTGGCCTGTCGGGGGAAGTCTCATTCCAAGTAAGTTGTAGGGACCCTGTCCTCTGTACTGCCGTGGCTCCTTGGATCGGCCACCCTCTGTCTACTTCGCCTCATCCTTCCTCCTTGGCATACCCCACTTGGGGGCATAGAAACAATGGGCCCAACATGTTGGCCTACGTACCAAATCCCCTCCGTAATGAAATCCCAATCCCAATGGGATAAATACATCACTGATCCCATTGTGGCAATATACAATATGCGCTCTCTCATATTATATTACATTTATATTACTAAATGACGTGGGGTCATCTTTGACAGAATTAAACACTTTTTTCTAAACGTCAGCGTTCGATATTAAAGAAATCCTCATGTAGTTTCCTAGGACTGGAAGTTTCGATAAACGCATCTGATTTCTGCCTGGCTTAGGTTTGTTTCTTTCATTCCTTGGTATTAGAAGTGTTCTTCATGCACCAGGCTCCAGTTAGAAGCACTGGTATAAGGTACAGTTTCGTTAATAATGCATTAATCTAGGTTAATCCTGCATTATTTTGACAAAAAAGTTCGACAAACTTCCTATTCCAGCCACTTAAAAAATGGCTTGCATGTGGCATCTGTTACTTTTAACTTTATTGTCACCTAAGACACCAACAACACTAGTAGAAGTAGCCATATTTATCGTCCCATTGACTACTCATTGTTATCGTATGAAAATACAAGATGGGTGTGCCACCCAAGAAGAATTAAACACACGCTACAGCCCCCTTTAGCTTTACCATTTATATTATTGTCTCATATTCGAGACAGATTAAACTATATTTTCTTATAGGTGTTGTGGTTTTCAGATTATCACACCTTATTAAGGACGTTGTTTGCGTAATTCGGTTTTTTTATCAAGTAGATTATTTATAGTCGCTTTAACCATGTAGGTCTTATCGTGACTCTTGGTTTACATGTTACAGATTACATTTACATTATTAAGGTTTTGCATCATTAAATTACATTTACATGTATTATTGTTGAACAACAGTGAAGATTGTAAAGACACACAAAATACTAACAGTCATAGTTTTGAAAAGAATCCAGTGACTTTTAAGAACTTAATGATGTTATCAATAAATGATGGCGACGAAAGGGCTTCTTTGATCTTGTTGGGAATACCATGGCACTGACGCTGTTGGTTATAACGGCGGCAATCGATGATGACGTGCTTTACAGTTAGTGCACACTTGCACGCAGTACAGGTGGGAGGTTGTTTGTTCTCGAGAAGATAGCTGTGAGTTAGTTTGATTGTGACCTATTCCGACTCTTGTCATTAAGAATTGATTTTGCCTGCGAAGATTGTAGATGCAGTACTGTCCTGCTGACATGAAGCTTACTGTTGGGGGTTTTGA
This sequence comes from Mantis religiosa, assembly GCA_030765055.1. Classification (NCBI taxonomy): domain Eukaryota; kingdom Metazoa; phylum Arthropoda; class Insecta; order Mantodea; family Mantidae; genus Mantis; species Mantis religiosa. The sequence goes on along the minus strand of CM060948.1, from coordinate 164,777,935 downwards.
GCCAATTTAATTTTCATTTTTGGTAAAATTTGGTTTTGACAAAAGAGATAAAGTCAGTATGTGGTGTAGCTATTTCAGTATTATTTTGAGAAGGATTAGTAGCTTCTTTAGCAGCCAGATCGGCAATTTCGTTGCCTAGGGTACGCCTATGCGAAGGCACCCAGATAAACATGGTTTATTTGCCCTTCTTGGTTTTGCTGTAGAGTAACTTAATTTTATTTACAATAACATGTGTAGTTAATGGACTGCCTATGGTGGTTAATGCACATTTAGAGTCCGAGGAAACCACAAACGAGTTGTTGGGAGTGATTACTTCCGAGATGTGCAACATTGCTTGTTTGAGGGCAAAGAGCTCATTTGAAAAGATAATGTGGAATTAAGACCGTCGGAAAGGTGTGTTACGTTCAGGCTATACTACTGCACGCCCGTTTTTGTGTTCTCATTTAGATCCATTATTGTAAATTGCAGTGTGTCTTCGATATCTGCTAGTAATTTCAAGAAATAATTTATGGTATTTGGATCTGTTGATTTGGTATTTGACACTAATGTGCAGTTCAAAGTTGAATTTAGGTAGTATGATCTTCCATGGTGGAACATTATGGAAATGATCTGCGTGCAGTATCCGAGGGATTTTTAAATTTAATTCTTCAAGATACTTGATTATTCTGATATTGATGGGTAAATTCAGGTTTGGCTCTAAAAGTTGAGAGATAAAACCTTCCACGCCATTACATTTAAATGTGAGCTTACATGACAGAAAGGTCTGCAGTTCGATAAACGTGTTTACGTAGGTAGATATGCAGGTGGGTTGGTAGGTTGGTGGTCGGTAGATATGCAGGTGGGAGTAATGTTATGACCTGTGCAGGTCATTTTGTGAGGAGAGTTTATACAGTAGCTATGTTAGGTGGTTCAAGGCATATAGCTACTGTAAACGAGACAAGTTTCCTTTCTGAATTCACATTAATAAGTACTATAGGCACACCAGTTCAAGATCTCATGGTAAAGAACGGGAGAGACGAGGCGCTCTACCTTATCTTAGAAGAATGTTATTAACTATTTCCTGCAAACATTCTTCTGGTGCAGTTATCGCCATTGGTGAACGGCTCATATCAGTATCATCTGATATTTCAGTTTCAATTGCATCTTTGGGTATTATCTTGACAGTCTATCTGCAAAATCAGAAGTAAAGAAAGAAGGCAGAACTGGTGTTACACTCTGAGTTACCTGATAAATCGATTGAGGGTACATTGCTTACGAACGAAACAGAGTAGCTGTTTTCATATTTAGCAAATATGTAAATAAGTTTGAAGTTAATTGCTGTGAAATGCGTGGTACCTACTTTTCGTTCACTGACACTTTCTCTAGTGGTTTGGTGTAGCTTATTTATCATACAACACTTTACTGGTGGGAGGGGTACACAGCAGGCTGAACTCGTACTAAGCGTTCAGTGTGCGGTGGAAGACAGTAAACAGCGTAGCAGTCGGATCCTGACAGTTCCAAAAATGTGATAGTGAACTCAAAAATATTACCGGAAACTGCTTCCTTTACTATGTCGATGGCCTTTGTCCTTCATTTGCTTCAGACTACGCAAACGGAGTAAACGCTCTCTCCCAACACTAGCTCAACCCCAACCTAATTGGAAGGGACCCCATCCCTCTATCTAAAACGTCAGTGAATGAACAGTATCTTGGTAAACCTTACAAATAGCTTATTATTTAGCTGGATGGTGAAAACAGCGATTATTTTTCTTTCTGAATCAGCAAATAGAAGTCCAACCACGAAAAGACTACATGCTGTGGTAGCCATGGTCACTAGGGTGGGGCTATGTCTTGGCCCTACGGTCACAGAGCATGTTCGAGTGCCACTTCGGGTATGGGTATTTGTGTGTAAAAATAAATGAAAATAAGGAATAAAGTAAACAATAGTACAACGGGGAGAAAAACATGGAACAAGCTATGCTATTGCTCACATTATTCTAACAAGAATACATATTTGTACAGTTAATACTACCACTGTAAGCATAACGAGAAGTTGGTGTCCGGTGTAGCCGGAATGGCTTGCGGAACTGTTGACCAATTGAAGACCTTCCAAGCACAATAAGCTGATGGATAAGCAATAGCATGTGTAACTAGCACAAATGACATGCAAAAAGCTGGTGAACAGCTACGAAGCGAGTGACTTAAGCAGAGTGCTTGCTGAAGAGGGCCTGGTACAGTCAGTGAGAAACATCCGTGTAACGGTTATGCACTGCAAAGCTCTTTCACTCATTTCTTCAATCCCACCTCTTGGTTTATAAAGTTGAGAATGTTTGCGGTTTATTATTCCTAATAAGTATGAGGAAGAATCAAGTGGATGGCTTCAATAATTTTAAAATGTTCATTCAATAAAAGCGGAGCACAAGTAAATCATTTTTGTGCAGAACACTTCTCTCATCGCGCAGGAAGTGAACGGATTCCTCTGTAAAAAAGGGCTGGTGTGCACATCCACTGCATGTGCTCCTTTTAATTGGGGCTCCACACACTGAATGGTCCAAAAATGTGCTAAATATTCGGTGAAATGTCTGATGAGTATGAAAAAATTTCTTGGTTTGTTGCATGAACAGTATGAGGCCAAATATTTTCATGTTGAAAAATAACACAAAGGTTAGAACTTGACGTCGCTTTAATCTTATTGCAGACCAAGGCTTATTTATTAACCTAATGGAATATGACACACTGGTATTGGATTCCCCCCCAGTCGTGTAGTCTTCCGAGACAGCGACTCGTTCATCCCAAAAGAGAGTCAATATAACCTAATCTGTAAGTGGCTACGTCCAGAACATTTTGGGCCTTGGTAATGAGTAATGGCGCTATTCCTTGAGTAATGACATTGTTTCGGGGTGGTGGTGATGTACCTTGGCTTGGTCTGTTGTAACGATTCTCAAAAGAAGCCGTCACCTTCTGTTTCAAAGTGGCGCTTAAATTCTGCACAACCGTCGACGTATCGCTTTTTTAGTTCCACAGGGAGCTACAATAGCACCCATCTTCTAGACACCCTGTAAAACGTAAGCACGTCATGAATAATGTGCTGTGCTGAGCGATGACTAATCTTCAGGTTTAGGCAATTTCATTCTCCATACTACGGCGATTTTCCTGAACCCAAGGACAGCGTCTGTCACAGCAGCCACACCATTTCCGAACATTTTATTTCACTAATACACTTATTGCAGTGATACACAAAATTCACCACACTTGACCTTCATTCTTCGATGGACTTCAATATATCTCATGGCTTCCATGCTCAGAAAACGTAAGATGGAGCGTTGTTCTTCCTTGGTGCATGTCGCAAGCGAGGCAGTCATTTTGAACTGCTATTGCGGCTACGGTTGCTTGTCTGCGCTATTTTTCGGGTACTTCCCATATCCTAGTAAGAGTACTGACAACTTACAGAACAATGGCGCGAAATATATATTTTGAAGAGCCTTTTATTGTTTTCATTTCACTAGCCCTCGAAATTTCATAACAATTAACTTTGAAAGCGTAAAAACCATAGTTACAACCTTCGTAAATACAAAGCAAGAGTCAGCTTTTAAATAAAATGTAATATAAGACTAAACGTTTTAGTGTCTGCTGTTTAGATGTACGTTAAAACATAAAATATATAATTAAAAACAATACCTTCATGTTTAATTTGGTTCACTTAATTTATTAACCTTCAACTTTGCGTTCTGACATCGTAAACATTTGTAACCATGCCACCGATGGAACCCGAAAGCAAAATGTTTGCTTCAGTAGAGTAATGGTCATCTCTTGCTGGAATATTCAATAAGGTTCGAGGGAAGGAATTACATATGTCAGAGAAAAACTAGGAAATTTATTTGTATCTGGGGACAGGTCCCATGTGGGTAGAGTTAAGTTAGCTTAGTAGGCTGTCTTTGCTGGTGTTAGATTGCTAAAATTTACTTCGCAAACGCTTAGTGAATGGTATTTTACCTTACAAAATGCATACATAAGTTCAACGTATAGGAAGAAAACAGAAGATCAGTTATATTTGATTCACTGAACAAATTCGATCCGTTTTCGCATAGGTTCGCAAGAAAAATGTTCATGTTTTCCAGATTTCCTGGACAAACGGTAGATCCCAACTTACCAGTCTTTCTTTTTCCCTGATATTTATAATTTCGGTGATTCTATTATTGTACTACATTCCACTAACAAATGTACCAATTTTCATTACAAACTTAAAATGGACATTCTCACATAAAATGCATTGTCGTATTCTCTCTCTAGCGACCATAGCCGAAATGTTAGCTGACAAATTCTTAAAAAATTTAAACATTATTTTCGATTGACGGTATAGTTATTACAAATTGTAATTTGTTGGTCCATAAGTTTCGATATTTATGTGAAAGTTTGCGTTCAAAATAAAATGTTCTGTCAATGCGATTTTTGTTATTCGACAGATAATTCTGTGCTCTATAAAACAGTGTGGTTAGTTTCTTTGTGGTTATATGCTGTTTGCTAACTTCAGCCCAATAAAATAACAAACAGTATACACCAAAGATTAACAAAATATAAACACTAGTTTTTATACCACTTAATTCTCTCTAGAACAACATAAAACTCATTCACAGAAAAGGTATTTTGTGTGGAGAACCTCTACTTAAAATAAAACACAAGTCCATGAATTTATTATTTACAAATATTTTGTATTTACCGACATATACTCTTGTTAACCTCCATATAAAAAGAACCCTTGCACAAAGCATAGCATCAGAGTAACTCGAGTGCTATTTGATGAACACTCTGTTCAGAAAAAAAAAAAAACATTTTATCTTCGTTTTAAATTTGTTAACCAGCGATATCATTTGGCCTAGACAGCAGTAATTAATAACACTGTTTATGTCGTATCAGTGATGTTAAAAATCCCTTGAGCGTGCTTGCGGCAACCCGGATATGTATTACGCGTATCACTATATATTCTCTCCACAGTGTAAAGAATATAATCGAAATTTAAAGGAAGCTGCTTTGTTGGTTGCTGCGAGGATGTAAAACTCCAACTGGCATCTATGTTATATGTTTTTCAGATAACAGAATTAATGATCTCAGGTAAAATAATTAATTCTCAACAAGAAGCGCTACAGAAATATAGGTTAATTGCAATAAAAGTTAAAATAATTAATGGTAGATGTATCATAAATTTGAGACAAATATTGCAAGTAACATAAATTCTATTCAAAGCTGGATAAATTCATATCTGCATTTATAAATTAAATTATATAGTAAACAGGTTCAGTTCCTCTACAAAAATCTTAATCCACATTCATCATAAGGCAATCAAACACAAGATTAGCTGCAAAGTTCAGAAATGTTGATTTCAGTAAGTAGAACTGCGAGGCTGACGCTTTAACCCTTCAAATAAATTAAGCCCTTCAGTTCCAAACAGATTTATTGCTTTGTATGACTTAATATCTATTGAACATAATATTATGGAAAAAAACGAGTATTTATTAGAGTATTTACAATATTTTTGAGTTAAACTGTAGAAGAAATAAGAATGGAGGATCTATGAAGACTAGAAAAAAAGGAATTTTGCTGGTCTTTTGAAAACAATCACGTCCAGAATAGAAGACATAGAAGGACAAGAAATATGGGGATTTTATGTTAATTTTATTTCAGATTTTCTTTATATATTATATTCAATATTTTGAATATTTACATGTTTTTTTTTTTTTACATTTTAGAGCCTTATAGCCGTCAACTGCCGTGTATAAAAGTAACTTATTTTATCGTGGTAGTACACATTATATAAAAACAATAAATGGATATATAAATACTGCAAAGAGCATAATTACTGCGGTTATGTAGAAATGTGTCACATTCTGCTTTCCTCATAACTCACTACTGAACTTTGTATTTTACTTTGGAAAGTTCTATTTATATGATTTATAAATTACTTTGTTACTTTGTATGTGCAAAGGCCACAGACACGGATTTTGCATTTGCTACTATTCTGTTAGTCTTGCTATGTATGATATTGCTTCTTTTGGTACTAGAGGCTGTTGTTATCATTTTGGTAATCCCAGCTCTTCGGTTTCATCGACCTTGGTTTATTTTTCTCTTCGTTTTCCTACCTGATGATTTTCAGGACCACATACACTCATGGTGTAATTCTGCTTCTTTCTAAAGTTTATGAAACGTTCTGTTTGAAGATGACACAATAATGTCTTCTAAATCAAGGATATTTTGGGGAACATATATTGGTTTGTGAGAACTGCTTGAATGCAGAGAATAGTTTCTCCTCATATGGCCAGTCATATGGTTAGCCAAACTTGTCTTGTTGTAGAAGCTGAGAAGCTGTGTATGGATATATTTCTGTCTTGTTTCCAGTTTTTTACTTCGACATCACAAAGCGTGGTACTATATAGTAACGCACTTTGTTTTGCATTCCTTGGTATACATTTAGTGAAACGTCTCAACCCTTGAGAATAACTGATGGAAACAAAATAATTTTACATGCCCTTTACAGAATTTAGGACTTCTCTTCTCGTACAACTGATGATCCCAAGAAGAGCAAAGCTTACAAATGTCATCTTAGTTCCAAGTTTTAGCGTGATATACAAAAAAATCTGTCATTACATTCCGCACCTTTTTCACTATTGTGCTACTAGTTTCATTTCAGCGTTTTCTGTGGGCCTCCATTAGCTACTCTCGGTTGTTCTTTGACAGGCTAAGTATACCTTTTATTTATGTTCTATTTCTAATAAATGCTACTAAGATTAAGATATAAAGATAATTATTTTCTATACTTACAAAGAACTTGACGTAAACATATTAATCTAATTTAATAGTGAAAATAAATTTAAAAATATTTCAATTTATTTGAAATATTAAAAAGCCCGAAATAATTGTGAGGTGGTATTGGTGCATTGGTCAGGGTCAGGAAATGCTGGTGCCGCTTCAAAATCTCGATACACATTGGGATGACTATTTGGTTCAGCTTCCGTAATGGAATAGGGTAAGCCCATTTTAATGTTTATTTGGTTCAAAATAAAGAGCCAACAAATTTGGGAAAACTAATGAGAATGTTTATTAATACCAGAAGAAGAACGATGACGATAATAATAAAACTACGAGTTTGCTGATTTTCTGTCTAAATATGAAGTAGTTCGTCTTTGCTGTCGAAATCCTCCGAGCGGTCTGCCGGGTAATACTATTCGTGCATACGATCCTCGTTCAAATGTCAATTCCGATAAGTCAGATTTTGAGGAATATTTGTCACATTCATTTATCTGAGAGAGAACGTCATCTACATGAACGATTTGGTTGAGACATGTTCACTTTTCGTGGAACAACATAAAAAAAATGTTCAATAATCACAAACCGTAGTTATCGAACGTAGGATTATATATTTAGCTCGAATTTCAACTGCAGACACAACATCCTTTGAAAAGCCAAAAATCATCAACGATATAATGGCAACAACGGATTACTTCGATAATACGAGGGCTGTTCAATAAAGAATAATCACAATTTTTTCTGACAACTTACCTTTACTCATCCTCATAATTTTGACGCTCCTTCTCAAAATAATCTCCCCTGAATTCGATGCACTTTTCCCAGCGTTTCTGCCAGTCTTCAAAGACATTCTGGGAACCATTTTTAGAGATCCTTCAAAATCGCCTACGCAGCCTTCACCACTACTTTTGATGATGGATAATGTCTCCCACCACTCTTCAAGTTAGGGAATAGAAAAAAGTCACATAGGGCTAAATCCGAACTATAGGGAGGGTGAGCGATGCACTTCACGTTGATTTTGGAAGATATTCAGTCACAGCTTTGGCAATATGTGGCCGCGCATTATCGTGGTGCAGCATCCAGCCTGCTTCACAGAAATGTGGCCTTTTGCGCCTGATATGGACTTGCAATGTTTTTAAGATATCCCTGTAGTATTGTTCAGTCACTGATGTGTGTGCAGGTACAACATGCTGATAAACCATTCCATGAATATCAAAGAATGAGAGGACCATAACTTTCCCAGCAGAAGCAAACACTTTTGCTTTTTGGGGGGTTGGTGATGAAGGAAATTTCCACACTGAGGTTTGCTGTTTGCTCTCAGGATCAAAATGATGTAGCCAAGCTCCATCAGCAGTGATAACGTTTGAAATAAATTCCGGATCTTCCTCTAACATAAACTTTAACTGCATGCCGACCTGCATGCAAATGTCCTTTTGTTCGGGAATCAACAGTCTTGGAACCCATCACGCACACACATGTCTCATGTTTAATGTTTGAGTCACCAACGTGTGGGTGGCACACAATGGAATGCTCAGTATTTCAGAAAGTGATCTTAAGGTAATTCGTAGATCCTCTCTCACAATGGCAGCAGCAGTGTTCATGTTTTCTTCCGCAAGAGCAGTATCTGGAGCACCGGGTCCACCTTCCTTTGAAATTGACTGTCTCCCCTCTTTAAACATTTTAAACCAACTTCGAGCTGTGCTGTAGGATAGAACAGACTCGCCATAGGCCTTCTGTAACACTGTATGGGCCTCAACTGAAGATTTGTTGAGACGAAAGCGGAATTTCAAAGCCGTACATTGTTTGGCGCGCGTTACTTCCATTGCAGTGGTAGGCGATACTGAACATGTCTGAGCTTGCCTGATTCTCACAGGCGGGAACCAGGAGTACCAACAATGAAACTACTACGGCGTGTTTGTTTCACATTAACCTAACAGAGTATAATAAGATAGAATTTTAGTGCGAAAATTATGACCGTAAAAATTTTATGACCATTATTTATTGAACAGCCCTCGTATAATGCTATGCATCTGACTGAATTAATATTAGATATGTCAGCGATCAAAATAGCTTCTTGGTGGGTTTAGGTACAAGTAGTAATACAAATAAAACTATTTAACTCAATTAAATATAATCCTGTAGAGGTGATCTGTCCAATAAGTTATGGAAATTTACGAAGTTGTAATAATGCAGGTAACCATTTAATTAGAAACAGGACATTATGAACTAATAGGCGGTCAAACTGATTGCTCAGTCGTCATGGTGTTAGTCGAATGCCATTCATTGCTTATGCAGTATAGCTCTATAAGCACATCAACAAACCACACTATTTAGACAGCGTATTTGCGTTGTGTGCAAGAAGTATAGTATATCTGTTCAAGTACACATGACATACTATGGTCATTTGGGCAAATTCTGTTCATTTCCCGTGGGGAACTCTTCGTAACTCCGCAAGCATAAAGAGTTAGCTACGATTACTTAGCGTCTCTGCATGGAGTATAGTATATATCATCTCAAGCTGGTACTGCTGTCATATATGAAAGTTATATGCTTTGCTTGGGGGGAATTTGGATTCTGCTACCCCTGATTGGCTAAAGTTAGTAGTGAATAGATTTCAACTGCATGGCGGTGACATCCTTCATTGTCTAGAATACGATTTGTCCCTATCTCGCTTCCATCCAGAAAAAAAGTCGACTTATATCTAACTTTAGCCAATCACCAGAATATCTTCCCCACGTGAAGTAAATTGTGTGTTAGGATTTGGTTTCGCTTTACTGTTCAGAAGGCTTTAATTTTGGTGTCAGTGTAATTATAAAATAAAATAAAATTCATTCTGAACTTTCCACAAAGTTATCAAAGGAACGCCTTCAAGACTTGCAAAAACTATTTTACTTTTGTTGCTGATGTATACCAGAAGGGAGCCTTGCAGGCATTTTTTGTTATTTACAGAAGCAGATACTAGATTTCTAGATAAAGAAATAGTTAAAGCTTAAAATAGAATTAGTCATTTTCTAAAATTATTATGCAGGCAATATTTATTGAACGAGGTAAGAATCATATTGTAACTTTGTGGGTTCGTGAAATTATAATGCCAGTTGCACAAACTCAAAATGTTCTTTATTTCCACCGAATTACATTTGGTTCACTTACAAATCACAGCAGGATCACGTATCACACACAATTACGTAACATTCCAATTACGCAACACTCACAATTACGTACAACTCTCTCTATAGCTGACTAAAAACTCTTCTGATACACGTACGCAGTCTTCCAGTCCTTTCGCTAGCACTGCGCTCTTCACGGCTGCACGCCAAGAACTACCTGATTCGTCCACTGCATCACCTATATACGCATATCCCTGTATCTGGAAGCTTCGCGGCCCAGTGAACCATCATGGTTGTTCCAGAATTCAGGGGGAGGGAAAAGGGACGGTCTAGTGGCTTGTGGTAGTTTTCCCCCACTCCCTCAACGAGCGCCAACGAGTCACAAAGATAGGCGTAGGCTGAATGCTTTCTGTCCCCCACCCAGCTGCCAGTCGGTCGTGCCTTCCGATAATTGGGTGACAATATGTTCATCTCTATAAAGGAACTTTTTATTAAATTAAATATGAAAATGTCTTGAATTTAATAAAATGTGTAGAACTAAAATCCTCTGAAAATAAGTTATAGTACTACTGTTCTGAATTTTAATCTTAGCTTGACTTGCTATACCGTCTTATATGAGGCTGTAGCATCAAGTACTTTCCAAAATTGTTAAGCAGGAAGCATTTACTAAAAACCATTTTATATGATCTCATTTATATAAAATTGCCCTTGTTAAATCAAAACTGCATTTAAAAAGAAATGTTTCACAAATATAACTATAATACTATCTCATTTGCTCATGCCTCAGCTACCTTGTCTATATTAATTGTCGTTTATATGGCTGAGGAGGAAATAACGTTCAGGTCATAAGTATATACAGAGTTGCTGTACATTAATGCAACCCATTTGAATCTAATCAAGCTGTGTTTCATTAAGCGTTGCAGAACAAATATCACTGTTTCATTAGTTTATATTAAACATCATTGTTTACCTCCACAATCCTTTTGAATACAACAAACTTCATTTAATTTGCCTGCTCTATATTCAACTGTTAATGAAATGTTTATTGTTTGGTTTAAATTATCTTATAGAAATAAATGCGAATGAGAGTTAATGTTCATTAAATGCATATGTTAAGATAATCTATGTTAGGGAAGTGAACAAATTGTTAGTGAAAGAGTATGTTGGCACGAGATTCTACAAATCTACCCGGGAGTCAAAACTTCCCCTCTAGAACTCGCCTAAGCAGCTTTGTAGATTATCCAAAGGGCAATACATGGAATCTAAAAAAGCCACCCATCTCGCATGTAAGTGGATACGTACATCATGCTAATAGCTATCCAGACTAGAACCGCAGAACTTTACAGTGCCCTGAACGCCGTTTGGGTGGCAGAGCCAGCCAGGCATACCCAGCACGCATAGGAACCATTTGCCGGTCGAGACCAACCCAGTTCGAACAACTTTCCTGCAAGTGCGGCTCGAATATCCGACCCGAAGTACTTCTAGTAACCTTCAGCAGTACCACGAGTGCTAGGGGTCTGCAGTGATGTCACCATAGCAGCTTAAGTGGTCGGAACCCTATCCCTACGGGAAGTGAGACCCTATATGTAAACTCCGCTATAAGTAATATTCAATAACAGATAAATTTATAAAGCAAAATTTATTCGAGTTAATCATAATAAATTGGAACGCCGAACAAGAGCACAGTATTGGGAAGGGAAAGTTGATGTTAATATACTAATTGCAAACATTTAAGTATTTGCATAATAATTGTTAATGATGGTTCCATATATTTTATGAAAGGACTAGAACTGGCAAAGAAAGAAAATTAACATTTTTGAGCTTAGACCGGCGTCAGCTATTAGGATGTTTGAGATAAACGCTCATTGTTAACTTGGGTTCGTAAATTCCAAATAGGTGCATAAAAACATTGAGTTCCGAGAATTACTCAGCCATTGAAGGTAGCTGCAACAACATATTTACAGAGGATCAAAGAATAAGGTGTGCCATTAAAAAAATATCTAAACACAGAGGCAGAGCTCAATTAAAATGTGAGCGGCGGAGTCGATGCGACTATCTCATTCACAATTCAGGATTCCACGAACTCCTCCGCGCCTCTCATCGTTTCAATACCTTTGACAGATTCATTCAGCTGTTGGCGCTCGGCATTCACACACAACAGCATAGATATTTAGGCGATGTAAACATTTCGGATTATCTAGTAAGCGATATTAGGTTTGTTAACATCCACAGTGCTGATCGTTTATTCGCGTAATCCTGTGATAGCTTGATTTGACATAACATTATATAATACCTTCTTTCACTGAACTCTGGCGGATAAATAGATAGCGGCAAATTATTTCAAACCCCATGTATTAAACGCCCATGATACGAGCTTCTTTAATGTGTATTTTGCCTAAGATTCTTAAATGGCAGAGGAACTTAAAATAGGGGTCATTATTTAGAGCACAGTCTGTTTCAAGGAAACTTTAACCCACTAGCCGTACCAAAACAATTCCACCGCTTATTACACCACTTGTAATTTTTTTGTAATTTACGTGATCCAACGTTAAATCATATCGGACGATGAGTGTAATTGGTGAAATGATGCTCAAATGAGTCCTGGGTACTTAGAGCTTAGAGTTACCCGACATTAGTCTTTCAGGATAAGGGAAAACCCCGGAAAAACGTTATCCAGGTTACTCACCCTGACCGAGATTTGAACTCGAGACCTCTTGAACGTGAGGCAGACACGCTACCATCTACGCTACCAAGGCAGGTCCGCTACTTATATGAAACAGCAGTGGAAGGCTTCTCCTTGAAATACACAGACAGAGACTATTTTTTTTTTAAATTTTCGTCCTCCAACGTTGTCATATCGGACGATGCATGTAATGGATGAAATAATGCTCAAATGAGTCCTGGGTTCATAGAGCTTAAGAGTTGCCGACATTCGTCCTTCAGGATAAGGGAAAACCCTGAAAAAACTTATCCAGGTTACTCAAACTGACCGAGATTTGATCTCGAGACCTCTTGAACGTGAGACAGACACGCTACCGTCTACGCTACCGAGGCCGTCAAACAGAGACACATACACATACTTATCTTCTGTCTCTTTATTAATATTGTCGCGGCGGCATCAAATGTCTGTCGTAGAAGAATGAAATGTGAGTGATCCCATTATAGCATTTCTGTTTGCCGCAAAAAGGAACAAAAGTTGTAACATTTAAGGATAGACACTGGCTGACGTCATGAAGACATATGTCCAAGCCTCATTGCTGTATCGCGCTGAAGATTTGCAGACATTCGATTTCGGCAGATCTGGGAAATTCGAATTCGATGGTGTTCCATTCCTCCGATTCGAGAGGTTTGGGTTCTGCGAACACTTCTTCTGCGTTCGACAGGTCATAAAAGGAAGCGCAAAAGCCACGTGTAGCTCACTTCAGTTCATTTGCTAGGTATATTTTGACCAGCGGGTATCCAATTTGTTAATCGTTTGGTCGGAACAATTGTGCAGTTAAACGTGTGCATTAGACTGCTAGCAGTGTAGGTCGAGATGTTCGATTAGCGAAGTTTGTGCATGCAAAAGTGATAGAAAGCAACATTAGACTGGCATGATGTATATACTCGTAGCATTAATTAAGGAACAAAGTATATTTGTAGCAGAAATTAAATAATGTATTAATTATCATTAATTACATGATCTTTAACGACATATATACATTGGACATGTGTATGTGTGTATGAGAGAGAGAGAGAGAGTACAACAGAGGTGCTGGCACAATAATATTAATCACAAATAGTAGTAACCTCAAATCATATTATAGTGCCGTACTGATTACATTGGGGTGGTAAAGCCATGTTTTATCAGTTTCTAAGAGTTTCTGTGTCGGGAAGCCTAACAATATCTTCATGGGTGCCACATTTTCGCCATTATTTTTAAATTTCCAGTGTAAGTCTCTCGTTACAAGCAAGTTCCTAATGAGTTGGAGGGATATTCGAGAAGTAAAATTCCATGCACCAGGCTCCTTGAAGGAACGGCGTGAGTCAGCCTGAGGCAAAGGACAACAGCACAAGCGGTATCCATCACTCTTGCACTATAAACAACGAAGCTCTGCACACACGCACAAGTTATGGGAAAATGTAATGAGAATGGTATGCCAATAATAACTGTATTGGAATTGACATATTTGTAGTGTCACGCTTGGAATTTCCTGTATCAAAAAATTGACATTCTCCATAATATTAGTTTTTCGATGTCAGAGAGAGGGTAGTTTTCTTTCATTTAAAAATAAAGTTGGCTTCAACACTGGGGTCAAACAATTAAAAGTAAATCAAAATATATCTCGGCTACCAATTAAGTCAAGAATACAATGATGTACACTTATCCATAGAAAGAACCGCCGCATTCTCGGATGCCAGGTTATTCCTTACATCACCTTGGAATCGACTACCAACAAATGATATCGAATTTCAGAAGGGGATTGTAACCAAATTTTCTATGCATTATCCTACACATTTATATAAGCAACACAATTTTTCCAAAACGATGTAAAAATCCTTTCTGAAATTTCACATACAGACACACAGACAGACGTACACAAACACACATACACGTAGATACACAAATTTGCGCGCGTTTGCGTTGTTCATTGCAAACTTTGATTCAATCCTAATATCTTGTGATGTCAAATGATGTGATTATAGGTACGTAGAGGGGAAATCTCGCCCACCACGACCCGTCAGGAACCTTTTGCAAGCTAACATCATTCGGTAGGTAGCGATGAGTCGTGGGACATTACAGGCCGGATTAGAGCGGAGGCAGCATATCGGGAGATACGCGCAGACGTTTGTCACATTGGATAAATAACTGTCTGGCGCATTATTATTATCATCATCATTATCATCATCATCATCATTATTATAGTTGTTGTGATTGCTATTACAAAAGATAAAGCTGTAGTTTAGGTGGGAATTATATCAAAGAATTTGTTTTGAAACCCACGGAGTGTGAATCAAATCTTGATGTGGACGTAGGAGTATTATACACCTTTAGTGTGTTATATTGTTTGTTGTAATAAGTAAAGTAGAAAACAAAATTAATTTGCTAAAATAATAAATCGCGAAGGTGATTTTACTACAAACGAGGAAGAGATAAAAACGTTTTAAAGTATAACCAGTTTAAACTAAATTTTATGATTTTGCACTGTTATTAATAACTGTTCTAATTCAATAAATTTTGCGATGTTGAATCATGAAGGCTTTGGGAAACTCACTGGATATAATTCTTATATATAAAAGCATTCATTAGCTTATGAAATGAGGCAATAGTTGTTTAGATTAAAGAAATCATTAAATGTTGGTTTTTACTTAAGGTGAGATAGTATTTTCTCTATTTTAGTTGTTACGTTAAATGACATATGACTTTCAAACTCTTATAAATACATATAAACATAGGTAACGCAACATTTCATTCGTAAGCATGTCATGAAACAACAGCTTTGGTATACCAGGTGGCCCATCCGTCTTGGGCTTCACGTATACAGATTTCCCTTCCTGCGTTAAAACAGTTGCAGAACGAAACAGGGTACAGATAGCTAAACAGACACTGTGGCGTCAGTGGACTTTGTTCTGTTCCAAGCTTCGTGAGATGTAGCTTAGTTTCTTATATAATTTTTACCCTATATAACTTTGACAGAAAAATGAGAACAATTAAAAAGGTATTGCATAGGAAGCTTGTAAAATATTTAAGAAATAACTAGTCTTTGTAAAATAACTTCAGTAACAACATATAAAGAAATCATAAGGCTTCCTCATTTTAAGTTATCATCCACTAAACATTAATGTATATTTTGATAAATCTGGATTTTATGCCTACACAAACTTGATTGTGTCTCCGTTTAAAGCTTGCAATATAAAAAGTAAATTATCAGATTATTTTCAGAGTAATTTACTTTAGCTACCATTTTTTGTTTGCAGCTCTTAATCTCTCACATCCCTACTTTTATTTGATGAAATCTACGTTGGAGATCCGCCGAAAGCAGAGAAATAATGAAGCCAATTTTGACCAACGTTTGATCGATGTTCAGAAAGTAAACATTGCACCCCTAAAAAACCTTGTTATATTGTTGGATTGTGGGAGCAATATGTTTCCTTTGTTAACAAGAACAAACGAAAACGTGCAAAACAGGAACTCTACTTCAGTTTTCTCCCAGTGGGACGCTCCAAGAATTTATTATTCAAGGGTTCGAATCTCGATCCGAATTACACGAATAAAGTTATTCCGGGGATTTACCTTATCCTGAAAGAAGGGTGTCCAATAATTCTAATCTCTATGGAATCTAGCATTATTTCATCTATTTTATTTATCGTGCGATGAAACATGAATTCGTAGCCGTTAAAAAAATTCTGCACAGGAGCAATAAAGAAAATATAAATACGACTATAATACAAATTATAGTAATAAAAACAAAAATCCTATAAATAATAATATATAAATATCAATAATATAATAATATCAATCAATAACAGTATTAACAAGGAATATCTCCGAAATTGTTCACTCCAGCAATATATACACTACTGGTCAAAAGCTTTCGATTACCTATGAAAAGATCTAAACAGTGTATTTCAATGTGCAAACAATTAAAAGATTAACAAATAATATTATCTCGCTCTTGTATTAAGTGCAATACAATACGGCGTAGATTTTAGCCTCTTAAAATATATACCCCTTGCCCTCAGAAGCACTACGCAATCTCTTGGCATACTGGAGATAAGGTTATGTAAGTTTTTGGAGGATGTTGCCCTCCAATACGTCTGTAAATTATTTCACGTATTTTCAGCATTAAATTACTTCAGTTCTCTCAATCTCCTATCAAGTTTGTTCCATAAGAATTCAAGGGGATTTAAAGATTGATTTGTTCATATCATATTTTGTAGTTCCCCATATTTATCATTACTGTTGACGTACCCTCTGCACAACTTAGAAGCATGTTTCTGACCATTGTCATGCTGTTGAGTAAATTCATGACCAATAAGTCTCTTGCCAGGTAGAGCAGCATCTTTTTATCAGTATCCTGTGATAACCTATCCTCTTTAATATTTCATTAATCCTCACTAGATAATCAACCTTTACCACCTGCAAAATATCCCCATACCATAGCCGACCCTCCACCAAGTTTCATCACTGGCATCACATATTGACTCTTCATACGCTCTGGATGAAGTCGACGAAAGAACATTCTTCGGTGGCTTCCAATTATTTGAAACTGAGACTCGTGCGTGAATAACACTTTGAGCGCTCCGGTTTTTATGTTGCACTGTCATTCTAATCCTTTCTCTTATTTTCTTGCGAAAAATAGGTTTCTTGGCGGCTCCGCACCCCTTTAACCCTTGTTCACGGAGGAGACGTTACATGGTTGAAACAGAATTTGGAGCTGTTGGCATGCGAATTTCAGCTGCCGTATAAGTTATCTGATATTTACTCTATACACATATGAACTGATATTTCAGTCAGTCGGGGTCTTACAGATCGAGCAAATCGAGAAATAGCATTGGCACCAGTTTGTTTGAACCGCTGCAATGTAAACACCACTGTACATTGGGCTACGCCAACTTTTTTGCTATTGTCCTACTAGAATAGCCTTCTAGATGCAGACCTACAATAACAGCATATTTCTCAATTCCAATCTCCTTCTTTCATCCTATTAGGAGGTAATATGTTGCGAACCTAATCAAGTGTACAAACTCATCCCTAGATGCGCACCATGTACTGTAAACCAACGTGAACTGCTTGCTACACAGACTGCTGAATGAATGAGGCCTATTTGAATGGAAACGTCATAGATCAAAATATGTCCGTATAGTTGTGGGAACTCATCAGCACTACTCTATACGGTAATCCAGTCAAGTACAAAACAGAAGGAAGTAGCATTTACGTGTTCATACATATTTTATTATCAGAACGGTGCTATGGTAAATTTTTTATTATTCCATTTATACCTCGCTTTTGACTGCAATAGTCCTGTAGACGGCCATTCTCCTTTGGAACATATTGCGATGGTGGTATCTTGTAGATGTTGGATTGGTGGTACATTTTAATCGGTAGATCACGCACACATTCGCAATCTCATTCATACTTCCAGACTCTGGGGAAGATTGGGAATCATTTTCGTTGCAGAAAAGTCTCCACTTCCAGCCGGGAATTGAAATCGGGGCCCCTCGCGCGGCAGGCAGGTCTACCAACAGAGCTACGGGATCAGGCATAGTAGAATATAAAATAACGAAATACCTAATCCCATTAATCCATAGTTGTGACAGGTGATCGAAAACTTTTGACCGGTAGCGTACACTCACACATATACACACCAGATATAGATTGTGTGATTTAACGAGATCACCATTTTCTGTGCAGCAAGATTTTGTCTCATCCCTTACGGTTTCCGAGTAATGTGATACTAATTTTACTTGAAAAATATCATGAGACATTCACTACTAATGTGCGGTCCTTACTTCTTAGCTTACCAATATTTCGTTTCTTCTGAGCCTCCCCTTCTATACCTATAAGTATTTACAGAACTGTTAAATAGCTTCACGTAACACTTCACAATCTTTCGCAGGCTATAAACATAGTCATAGGAACTCCTCTTGCAAACGTGTTCGCTCTTAGCGCATCGTATTGCCTACTTACTCTCTGCTTACTTTAGACGGATGGTGCCTGCCAAGCATGTTGCCGTTTCTTTGAATGAACTTTTTGTTCATTTGACACATACGACGAATGCAAGAAGTTAGACCATTGCGATGTCTTTTAAAAATTGCCTTCAACCCTGCTTTACATTTCTCACGCTTTGTCCCCCGATGTAAGCCCAATAACAAAAACGTTTCTCGCTACCTACATTTTCTAGTGCCTATATACATATAACATTTTCCGAAATTACTTAATGTAAATATTAAAACGCTTTGATGATTTAAGATGGAGAATTAAAACTTGGTAGGTAGAAGCGCACTAGTCTTCTCCGCCTAAGAAAAAATTGTTGTAGTATTATAGCGATAAGCTTTATAGTTTCCGCATGATGAACCCACAAATAGCAAATATCGGAATTTTACCGAAAAAACAAGCATTTTCGAAAAATTTTGGCGTATAGATACACAAAAGGCTGTAAAATAACTTAATCTAATAGAGACAATACTCTGCACAAGACAATGTGTTCAAAGCTGCAAATTATTACAATTAATTATTTATACTATGTTATTAGCAAGTGACAACAACGCGGGGGGAAACTGACGGAGCTAATGGGAATTCCGGTGTGTTAGACAGAGAGAGATATATCCCATTTACTTCCATACTGTCTTTTAAGGTTGAGACAGGCTTGAGTTAAGTTCTCCCGTTACTCAACACCTCATAGTTTAGCAATGATGGCGAGAAGTATATTACAGGTCGGAAGATTGGGTACTTGTCGGGTTTTTCTCGTGTTTGCTTGGCATGAGATCTCTTCTTTCCTGCAAGGACGAGGATGCGTCTTAAAGTAATATTAACTTCCCAGTAAACTACTGTGACTGTCCAAATATTACTTTGTTAGGTCCTGTAATCTTGCTCTAATCATAACATATATTTTTGTGAGCGTTTGTTTACGATCGCTACGGATGGTCTGATGAAATCACATAACCCCTTTTCTAAACGGAACGAGGAATTTTAAGTCCGACGCGCGCACTTTGATTGCAGAGTGATGTGACTGCGTCGGGGAGCCTGCTCACTGCTTTTTCAATACATATTTTGTAAAATCTTACTGGGTGTGAGAACTACGTGGCCTAAACACTCAGCTGCTGTGCAGCCTATCACAAAGGCGTCCCGGGTTCGATCCCAAGGCGATCGGAAAGTGAGATTTGTGGTGGACAACATGGCGCTGGGGCGGGTTATCTCCGGATCTCCGGTTTCCCCCGCCATTTCATTCCACTGGTGCTCCATCTTCGTCTCATAATATCATCAATGTCACCGAAAAAGTAGCAAAAGTGGGCCTTAAATCTACACATTTTCCGTGTTTTGAGGGGAAGTAAAAGGTTTGCCAATCTAGTGTCCAGAAATAAGCAATTGGGAAACTCGAAATGTGAAAGTCGGAGCGTACCCAGCTAGATGATTTAGCAGCAACTGAAATGCTTTCTTTCCTGTGTATGTTTATTGGACATTTATTTCCGCTCCAAGTAGTACATATCTGTAGTGCAATTACACAAACCATTTCCACCTGTTATTATACATCTGAGGGCAAAATAACAGTGTATACATTGATCCAAAAGCGTCGCTAATAAGTGGATGGCAACTCCAACTGCGATGTGAAAAGGAAAATAATCTGATTGTGAACTCACATGGTATTCTCTTCTCTCTTTTGTACTCACTATTTCTTTACTCACGTAAAGGTTTGTATGAATGGCTTGGTTATTGTTTCCATATAGGTTTAATAGAATATTGATAAAGAATAGTCTTACACTATAGCCTATAGCAAAACTATTATTACAAAAATTTTTACACACCATTATTTGAAACAACTTACGATCATTCGGATTTTAGTTAAAGAATGGGATTCAAATGGAGAAAAACAAGAAATAAAGTGTGAAATGTAATTGCAAGTATTAATATCATATCTCTGCGGAAGGATTACCTTACTTCTCGGCACAAATACAGAGCTGAAGGACTTCCAATGGTGTACGAAGTTTTAACTTACATCCAAACCAGTCTCAGTATTCCATCTCACTGGCAGCACTTCAACTCTCATGTGCATTTATTCAAAGTAACCACTAGTGACTGTCCATACAGGTGGAATGTTCTGCTTCACACAAATATCCTCCTTATATAGAAATATTAACAAAATCAGGAGAATTTCATAAAGATGTGACCACTGAAAATCCTGTCAAGTAGCATTGTACTATGTAAATCCCAAATTTGCCACCCGAATATCTCCTAGTAGATGACAATGCTTCCTTTTATAGTGCACAAATGAACATCAAATTCTTTAAAAACAGATGTGGAGCAGTGGCTACATACAACATTCCATTCAACGGTTTAAGCAGGAGGACAGAATAAGACCACCCGCATTCAATTATGAAGTAAATCACAAAACATCTAACTGAACTACAGTCAAATAAACATTTCAGAAGATAACTTTTCAATAACAGTTGTCTATTATATTTTGAGACCTCACAGGTCTTTTTTATCTTGCAACATTTGGGAATGTATCTATTGATATATTAATGGTATCTGAAATGAATGGTAGGATACATAATAATAGTGAAAAATGACTTACTCCATTGTTGCACTGAATGTTCAGGAAAGTCTGTGTTGAAAATAACGAATGCAAACATTGTAATTTCAACACGCTTTTAGATATACTTTGATTTTAACCACACATTGGAAGCATGAAACCTATTTATAGGCATAAACAATGTTATAATTCAGTCACGCATTAATCTTATGTATTAAGTCAGATTAATATTTCTCACTAATTACTCTCAGCTTGTGATTGAGGTATGGTTGCTTGTTCAATAAATTTTCTCATCAACATTTTGCCTTTTTCTGATAAGCAACAGGATTGGGATTTGATATCATTTAATTTGGCCTTCTTAACACTAATATTCAGAACTGTCACATTTTATATAGCTTAAAGCCTCCTCTTATTAGGGCATATTTTGTATGTTTTTAATTCCTAATAACCAATTTGACAGTAATGATAGTGATAGTGATAGTCATAATGATAGTGATATTGATTTTGATGATGATAGTGATAAAGATAATGATGATGATGATGATAATGATGATGATAATGATGATGATGATGATGATGACGATGATGATGACGATGATAATCATAATAGTAATAACAACAACAACAACAATAATAATAATAATAATAATAATAATAATAATAATAATAATAATAATAATAATAATAATAATAATAATAATAATAATAATAATAATAATAATAATAATAATAATAATAATAATAATAATAATAATAATAATAATAATAATAATAATAATAATAATAATAATAATAATAATAATAATAATAATAATAATAATAATAATAATAATAATAATAATAATAATAATAATAATAATAATAATAATAATAATAATAATAATAATAATAATAATAATAATAATAATAATAATAATAATAATAATAATAATAATAATAATATTAATAATAATAATAATAATAATAATAATAATAATAATAATAATAATAATAAT
>CM060948.1:164723323-164745823 GCA_030765055.1 Mantis religiosa | reverse complement strand
GGAAAGAACCAAAGAGAGAGAGAGAGAGAGAGAGAGAGAGAGAGAGAGAGAGAGAGAGAGAGAGAGAGAGAGAGAGAGAGGAGAGAGGGGGGTGAGAAGAGAGAGATGCCTGGCAGATAATATCGTGCATAATAAATATAGTTTTCAGATAATGTCACTTGTTTTACTTGTGAAAGTTGTTGTACTGCCAACATCCATATATCATTACATAATTACCAGTGTAACGTGAGACAGGTTCTGTCACAGTCATAATTTAGGCAAAATAGTTCAACCCTCTGCGCATGATCTATATAAATTTTGTACGCAAAACTTATCAAGTACAGTGAAGGATAACTTAGATACAACCGTTGTATTTCTAGATTTTTAAACTACTCCCTAAATAAAACCTGCTTAAGTGTTTGCAGCTTTCCTTAGTGTTACTTTACTGTGCTTATTTGTCAACAATAGTATTTATGAATCGAGTCTACAACATTTTAATTCCCCACATATGATGGTGGCGAGCGGTATATACTATTTTAAATAGTTAATAATTTATATACTCCGAATGAAATTCGTATGTTTGATTTGAATGGGATAATAGTTATAGGTAAGATTAATGCAACTTCTACGCTCGTCACTGTCAAATCAAACGATGATTGAAATAGGTTAAATCATGCTCAAAATAGTTCATGGACTTTAAAGCTTAGTTAATGGACATCCATTCTTCAGGATGAGGGAAAACACCACAAAAAGCTTATCCAGGTAACTCACTCCAATCGAGAACTCTTGAACGTGAAGCAAACCTGCTGCCATATAATATATGATTATTCCGCTTCTAGCATGAAACTGAGTCCCTGAAAAATTCAAGACAGTTGTTTCAGCTTTTTTCTCATCTTCTACGGTCTGTTATTTTTAACAGAGCTACGTATTGGTTTTGATCGTCAGATCTTAGAAACTGAATGTGTACGTAAGATAAGAATTAAAGGAAGAGCACGTTCAACGGATGAAATCTTCGAGATTACCACAGCAAACAGTTTACCTCTGGAACAAAGCGATAATATCCGTCGTCATATATGAGGTGAAGAGATTAGCTTGATTAGCTGCGGAACAGATCTAAAGGCCTTATCCATGATAAGGAAAAACAGGATACTATAAGCATACTAGTGGTAAGCAGCCTGGATTCAATAAAGGCCAAACAAGTTACAGCAATAGTTCATAATTACTCGGCTTCCAAAATAAAATGTCATGGGAACAACTGACGACAGTTAGTGGGTTTGAAGAAGTGGTTTATTTGAAGTTTCGAAAAGTGCAAACTGTTGAGGCTTTGTGCTCTTTAGGATAATGTTCAGTGCCACCACATTTCTTTTATTCGTCTGTGAGTGTAACAATAGGGCGTAAATGAGAAGAAAACGTTTAGAAATAAAAAATGCACAGCACTGAAGAGCTTCTTGAGAAACTTGATTTGTATTCGCACTAGTTCTTGGCCTCGCTCAGCCCCAAATAATATTGTTTGTGTCAACTGTGGATATCGATTTAGTATCGGCTGCATTGCTTTAGCTTCCAACGCACTCTGTTGATTTGCCTTTTTACCTCTGCGCCGAACAAAAAGTGTGAAAAGGTTTCCTATGAAATTCGCAACAAACACAATACACTTCAATGTAAAGTTCATTTGACCTGTTGTATCGGACGGTGTGCCTAATACCGATAATATGTGTCATTCTAACTTTGTATATACGATGTTAATTAAACCTAAAAGCAGCAGGTAACTTTCCGATAAAGGAGATTGATTTATGAATGTATAAGATATATAAGTTTGATTTTTAAGAGGCTATTAGAAATTTAATTCAATAAAAAATTTTATGGAAAGCCTATGCTACGGGGTGTCATAAATCCTCATAGTGAATTAGCTCACATCTGGGTTTACTGGATTATATAAGGGAAACACTGGACGGGATGACGTTGTGGGATAGGGTTTTTATGGGACCAGGCTTAGACCGTACACACATCTGCACTCATTCCATTAAAATGGTCATCCCACACTTTGGCAACTATGTTCTGATATACGCACATTTTAAGGCTTGCTGCACTAATCACAAATATGACATCAGTTGGCCTCAGATTAGATCTAGTTTGCGGGAACGTAAATATGTCGCTGAGATACAAAATAATGCATAAATTTGAGATACAGTTAAGTCAGTCAGAAATCGCAGAAGGAATACAACAAATTTTAAAAATTTGTATGAAATACTGAATGCGCCTAAATTATGCAAGCAAAAAAAAAGATGAAAATAATACAAAGTTAGTGACCGTACACACCAAATGAAGTTCGTAGTGTACTGAGCGTTGTGGTACATCAGTAGAATTAAGCTAATGTCTTCAAAGCATACAGGCATTTTATTAATGTCCCACTTTGTTCGTACATTTCTTCAAATCACCATCAGTATCTGGATGCAATCTCAGCCCTTACTCCTACATAACAATGTGATGGATGGATTTAAATTACCGAAGAAGCTTTGTATTCAGTTTGCACCTCTTTTTTTAATTCTAAAGACATCTGCGTAAAAGTTTACTCTACGTTTATCTAAGAAGTTTTGGCAATCAAGACTAAAATACGACAAACCGATTTTTAAATTTGTTATAACATTTATGAAATTCCACTAATTAAAAATTGACTAGCTTCAGGCCCGAAGATGCCTTCAATGTGGCATTTTTCCATACGTAAGTGCAATGGAAATTGATACGCCCGTCAGGAGCAGTACCGTTTTTTAGCATCTAGAAAATTGCTTCGGTTTCCCTAGTTCAATATTGAACGTAGGAAGAATAAGTAATTTTTCTGTCTATTAACATTATACGTGCAACAAGGGTAGGTCATATTTTTCAACTGAGGGCCACATCGTATTCCCTGATTGCGCTTTGCCTCATTTACCTAAAGAAAATGAATATAGTGCATTTAGTTACAGGAGAAAGATTGTACGGGAATTCCTAAGCAGTATAGAATAATTGCATAACTATAAATCGGGGTGAATCCATATACTTATATTTTAGCTATAACTCCAATTGTTACATTAATACACATATGATAATCACCATAGCGCTCTTCGGCTCATATCTCAAATTATGTACGTCTAACTTGAATCAAGTAGTTTCTATTTTTCAGTAAGCAATTCTATCCAAAGGTTTGTAAATTGTTATTAAGGTACCAAACACAGAAATATCACATACCTTTATTTTAAAATTTCTCAGCTTTAAAGTCTGTTAGAAAAAATCTTCATCTTCCTTTACAGCTCTTGGCACATATACAGAATAATGCAACTTATTCTTGTCCTTGAATTATCAACAACAATGAAAAAGCTAAAAGTGGAAGTGGAAGTATATTAAATATGACAAAGTTACGTTTCTAGTGAAATTTTGCCCATGTTTACAAAATTTACTGACTGTTGAAATAGTACAGTATGGTACAAATCTAATTTGTTCTGCTTTGCATTCATGGAAATTCTGCGTGTGTAACGTTGCTTATTTATAAGTAAATACAGAGGCTCTCAATGAATAGAGGTGTGGATTCCATTTTTAGAGTGGAGGACAACTTAAATATGATTTTCATTCACAGAACTTTAATCATTCATAAATAAATTAGACACTAAGAAGAATCTGAAAAGAATGACACACACACACACACACACACACACACACACACACACATATATATATATATATATATATATATATATATATATATATATATATATATATATATGTATATATAATCAATGAAAAATAGGAAAGTACTACAGAATGCACTTAGGGAGAGAATATGCAACAGAGATCAGGAGGAAAGTGAGGATGACAAAGCATTACTACCAACATGGATCGTGGAGCATAAAAAGTAGGATGGAGGAGGCTAGGTAAGAAAACATTTTTTATTTTTTTTATTTTGCGTCCTCCAACGTTAAGTCATATCGGACGATGAATGGAATGGGTGAAATGATGCTTAAGGGTCCATAGAGCTTAGAGTTACCCGACATTCGTCTTTCAGGATAAGGGAAAATCCAGGAAAATACCTTATCCAGGTAACTCACCCTGACCGAGATTCGAACTCGGGACCTCTTGAACGTGAGGCAGACTCGCTACCACCACGCTACCGGGTGTTATAGACCAACCAATTGGAACACCAGAATCGAAAGAAGAGATGCCTGGGTAGACAGTGGACCAGATGGTTGGAACTCTTTAAACAGAATATGGGACATATGTGATCCAGGCGTTCAAAGGCACAGAGAAGTGTTGGAGGAATGTCTTCACAGTTTGTTTGTTGCAGTTGATACTTAAACGTAGCATCATTCTCTTAATTAATAAACTAGGAAATACATATAAACAATTTCATTTTATGAAGCTTAGTTTTACACGTTGCTTTTTATTTAACTTTGGCATAGTATTAATTGCTCCCCTTTGAAGAATAAGAAGCCTATGATTTCCTTTATAGTAGTTCCCATATGTTTACAGAATAGTGCATATAGTTCATAGGCAAACCGTGATACATGTTTAACAACACTTCAGTGCTGTAAAAGGCTGGCTTTTATCTTAGGAAATAAACAACTAATCCGGTAACAACAAGATCCATCAGCATCAGAATGCGAATTATAATACAATAATAATCAACACTCATTCTATCGTAAATGTGTATTTAAATTAACGAGGTCCTAGTATGGAGCCCTGTGGTGCACTATATTTTACTGCATTTAATGCTGATCTGTACGTTTCGTCGTTCATTTTATTACTAAATTTGCTTCCAATTACATTTATGTAGCATTATCCACTCCTCTAATATTGTAGCTGTCTAATTTCTGCATCGAATTATCTAAACTTACACAGTAGAATGCTTTTATCATATCAACTAATATGTTCAGTATAAAGCCTTGATTACTGTAGTCTATAAGATTTTTTAATTAATTCTATAAGAGCAGTTTTTCATGAATATTCTTTCATACAAGCCTATTATTTAGTATTCAGAACCATTGTGTTTAGCAAAATCATTTCACTAATTGACAATCAAAAATTTGCAGAAATGTTGCTTCGTGATGACTTCAAAATAAGCGGCCTGAAGTTACTAATATTACTGAGATTGTATGTTTAAATAAGGCGACCACTTTATCAGCTTTTAGCAATTCTTACAGTTACACATGCATTTTGGGTAAGTACTATTGAAATAATGTTCGATGTATAAGCGATTAGGCTGGGCTTAAAGTTTTAATACTTATGTTATGATCATAATGATAATATATTGTTTAATGTCATTTGTAATGTTTCACTCACCCTCCACAAATCTCTAGATTTATACTTAGTTTTCATTTGGACTCATTGGTATGTTTTCATTTTGCACTTTAATTAGTTCTTCATACTGCAATTTCTGCTATTATTCCTCTTCAGTGTCTAACTTTCTTTAAAACTAGTTTATACATTAATATAGGTTACTTTACAAATTGCAAACAATCACCGCTTGAACCACTGGGGAAGTTTAATTGTTTCTTATTCAGAGAGTTGTTTCCTTTATCTTTCTGCATCGCACCATTAAGGTTTTAATTAATCATTTAAATGAATGCATAAATATTTTAGTTAACTTTGTTAGCTTCAACTATACTACCGCAATCTTCTCCTTTACACAGCTGTTTAAACAGGTCTACATTAAAGCCAGTAAAGTTTCTCTCATTAACAATTGTATACCTTATTATTTCTTTGTTCCTGCTCATATGTGTACTCTATGGTGTTCTTTCCTCCATTTATAACGTAATTAACGATTCGGAAGGACCGGATATTTATGTTCTTTTTATCTCCTTTATATGAAGCTGGTTGGAAAATTGTTATATTGAGTCATTAATAATCTCAGTAACACATGTTATTATTATTATTATTATTATTATTATTATTATTATTATTATTATTATTATTATTATTATTATTATTATTATTATTATTATTATTATTATTATTATTATTATTATTATTATTATTATTATTATTATTATTATTATTATTATTATTATTATTATTATTATTATTATTATTATTATTATTATTATTATTATTATTATTATTATTATTATTATTATTATTATTATTATTATTATTATTATTATTATTATTATTATTATTATTATTATTATTATTATTATTATTATTATTATTATTATTATTATTATTATTATTATTATTATTATTATTATTATTATTATTATTATTATTATTATTATTATTATTATTATTATTATTATTATTATTATTATTATTATTATTATTATTATTATTATTATTATTATTATTATTATTATTATTATTATTATTATTATTATTTATTTATTATTATTATTATTATTATTATTATTATTATTATTATTATTATTATTATTATTATTATTATTATTATTATTATTATTATTATTATTATTATTATTATTATTATTATTATTATTATTATTACTATTATTATTATTATTATTATACTTATTGCTATTATTATTATTATTATTATTATTATTATTATTATTATTATTATTATTATTATTATTATTATTATTATTATTATTATTATTATTATTATTATTATTATTATTATTATTATTATTATTATTATTATTATTATTATTATTATTATTATTATTATTATTATTATTATTATTATTATTATTATTATTATTATTATTATTATTATTATTATTATTATTATTATTATTATTATTATTATTATTATTATTATTATTATTATTATTATTATTATTATTATTATTATTATTATTATTATTATTATTATTATTATTATTATTATTATTATTATTATTATTATTGCTACTACTATTCTAAGTTAGAGTATAATTCAAAGATAGAAAATTATTATATCTTCTTGATATAGTTAGTTGTGTTTCTATTTATATCTACGAGTATACTGAAATTACTTAAAACTATTTTCTTTTTATTTATTTAGATATTATATGAAGAAAAGATTCAAATTTGGTGAAACATTTATGAATATTTCCTTTTTGAGACCTATATAGGCAACATTCTGGATTCGAATTTTCATTTAGTTGCATTTTTAGCGATTCTCCTGCAGTTTTAGGACCCTTATTTGTTAGGCCTTTAATAAATATTTACTAAGCCCAAAGATTCTTAGAGTCAATATTATTTTTCTCGTCGATACACATTTTTCTTGTCATATATTATCACAAACTAGCCACTTATTTCACATAAGTGCAATTTGTCTTTAAAATTTGATTGAACGGTTGCGCCTTTCATACCACAGATGTTACACTTTTCAAAACCTATTAAGGAGGCTGAGTGATTCAAGGTTTGGAGTCGACGGTCGCGGAAAAGCATGCCTTTCAGTCATTCCGTTGAGTAATATAATACAACATTGTCTTGCAAAACGTTTGTTCTGTATATGTTGTTTAGGGGTACATAATTATGTACAGCGTTTTAGGGAAACAACGTAGTAATGTGTAAATTAAATTGTAGTTGAGAGTATGGATGGATGGAACAGGAAAAGCGGTAAACGTTTTAGCCTTGTGCACCACCCTTATGTGTTTGAACCATAACCTAGTTACGTCAGTTCAGTGGTACATGCTTAAAATGCTTAAAAGCTTCTGCTAGTGGCTCCGTTAACAAATTTCATTGAGTTTAGAAAATGAGGGCATAAATTCGAACACCGTAATTGTAAATTGCTGGATATAAGGAATGTTTAACAGCATGCAAAGAAAAAATAACCAATAAATTCGTAAGGCTTAACAATCTTATGTGTACAGGTACGCTTGCGCTGGAGCCGCGCCGTGGCTCTGTGGTTAGACCACTTGGCTCTCACCCGGGTTCGATCCCAGGCGACCGCAAAGTCAGATTTGTAGTGGACAACATGACGCTGGGGCGGGTTTTCTCCGGGAACTCCGGTTTTCCCCCACCATCTCTCTCCACCGGTGTTCCATCTTAATCTCATGTACCATCAGTGTCACCGCCTGTGGTGCCGTATGTAGTAAAAGTGGGCGTTAAACACAACAAATTTTACGCTTGTGCTGTTTTTCTACACTCTCCCCTGTCTTCGAGACCTAAACTAAACCTGTGGTGCACAGTGAATGCTGCTGTTGAGAAAGATGAGAGACGTCTTGTGTTCTATTCTGCGGCTAGTGAAGTGCAGGGAAACAAAGGCTGCTTCGCGCGTATTTCAGTACGCCATTACATTGCAAAGAAAAGTGGAAGATAAAAATTAAAACATGTCAGCAGTGTGATTGTAGACAATACAGAAAGTGTTAAAGATTACATCATGCGAGATTATTCAGCTTAAGGTTAGTATTACTGGAAGAAAAGGCACATTTTACCTCCTTTTATATAACAAATTGTAGGATCTTTGATGTGGTCATATACCCTGTATATATCTGCTCATATTACACTTGCTAATGTGCCATAAATGGCTTTGTTTCCTGGCTTTGAAGGTGAAACAATTAATTTTCTTCCGCTTATAAACCTGCAAGAAATCATTCATATGATTATACTTCAAAGTTTCTAATTTCATTTTGCATTTAGATATTTTATTTTAAATTCTGCTGCCATAATCCTAGTTTTCTCGAATGATTATAACAAATTTATGTAAGTAAATTGAAAGAATTTTCAATAGGATTTTGTTTGTGCCAGTTACACAAATATATTAAGATCACAGAGGCAGGACACATTCTTGCATGAATAAATTGGCTGTAATTTGCCAATATAGTTATTCTGTTCTTTACTGGTACTTGAAAAAAATGAAAAATTAATGCATATAAGTCTACATCCAAAGATTTTTATACTTTTACACTAACATGTCTGCTAAGCCTACTATACTAGAGCATGAAATCATATTTAGAAACTTAACTAAGGAAGTAATATAAAACAATAACTGAAAATTATTATCACCATAATTAATTCCATAGCCTTGCCCACTAAACCCTTTGCTGTAAGATGCCCCTTTAGTTCATCGTCTGGACAGAGCTGATAGGATATATTTATTATACCATTGTTGCAGCTTTATTTTGTGTTTGAGCATTAATTACACTAATGTAATTATTATGACGAAATTTGGTTTTCTTTTTGCAATTACTTATTGATTTGAAACGCATTTTATCCACATAACAGTAAGCATAAAAGAACTATACAATTTACAAAAATCAATTGTACACACGAATGACTATTTTGAAAGCATAGCAAAGAAATAAGCTTGTCTAACAGTATCCAGAACTCTTAGCCGTCAGTTGTACTTGGTGAACAAAAAAACTACAAGGTTAACTAGAAATTAGTAAACTTTCAGCCAGGAAATTTTAGTTGCCTAGATATGAGCAACTGTGGTGGCCTTTGTTGAAATTGCTACGACCAAAGGAGTTTATATGTTTTATGTTTATGTGAAACAGTAACGCTATATTAATAAACCTTAGATTTCAGGAAGCTGAATTCACTTTGCTGTCACATGGAATAGGAAATAAAACGGAGAAAATTTGAAAACAGTGTAAACTTCCATGTTACTGAACTTCAAGTACTAATTGCATGTTTAATCTCGGCACTACAAAAGACAATAAAGCTGCATATGAAGAACAAAAATAACATTAAATCTCTTTTTGTTAAAAAGAAAGTTTAGAGAAAGATAAAAAAAAACCTCTAAGGTTCAATTCTGACAGCGAATGTATACACATAGATAAATATATGTATGTGTATTTAGTCGACTGAAAGAAAGAAAGAAATAACAAAAGTTCGTCTTGAAACATGTGAAGCTCCATCTCCTGGTAAGCAAGAATGCTGATGGCGTCACCGCAAATAATAATATGATTTCCTTGAAGTAATAGACCACCTGCAGGACAAAATTCATATGCACCGTAAGGTGACGTTTCAGTCATGGTGTTTGACAGCGAAATTAGCAAACAAAATAAATATTTAATATGTGAACTGACAGGGTGTAGATGGTGGAATTCAAAATATTTGGCAAAAGAAATATGTATATATAAAATATTCAATCCCATAAAAAGACATTTTCTGCTCTCCAGGTATTCAGCTTCCTAATGCGACAAGTAGTAAAATTTAAAATATATTATTTTGTTAATATAAATGACATGTTTTCAGTGTGAAAATAGAATGTAAATGGACCTATTTCCGAAGAATCTGTATATGAAATATTTGACTGCTGTTCACAGAAGAGGAAAAATCGTTAAACGAAGTTCCTAAGACCCATACCATTTCTGAGGCTACTACGTGATGGTCGTGACCTGCATGAGCCCAAATGCTAAAAATTCCTTCTTTCATTGTAGGTCAGTTTGACTATATGGCTGGAAAAGCCAAGGGACTGTAACAGCAAATATTCTCTAAGTGCCTATTTTGCGTGTATAAATTCTTCATTCCGGCGCATTCCGTTACAGAAACTCCTTTACCTAAAAGGAGGAAAATAGACAATATGGCGCATACATCGTTCCGCTTTGCATACAAATACAAGTGTCACACATAAAATACTATACTACGGCAAGGAAAGCGTCGCATTCTTAAATAAATTCTGCAGGGAAAATGAAGTAAGTAGGAAGCAAAAGGCGCCAAAATATTCTGGTACTGAAGCTTTCATGTAGGGAACATTTCTCGGATTAGGCACTTATACAACAAAGAGGGAACTCATTGGTCGATGACGAGTGCTGTTAAAAATGAAGCATTGCATTGCGGTTACCTTAAACGTAACCAGCCTTCTAGACTCCCTCGTAAGCTAGACAAAGGTATTACTGACTTAGGCCCCAATGTCACACCAAAGAGGAAGTAGTTAATTAAATGAAAACTATGAATCAACAGCAAATATCTGTTTTGCTTCCAGAATTTTACAAAATCCCAGTTGAGAAAGAAATGTACCCAAATTTTAAGCGTATGGAATATTTGTGAGCTTAATTACCTTCAAAGAAAAAGAATTACAGTCCTGATATACTTGTTTACTGTTAGGTATAGTCCTTCACATAACTTCACCAAAGTTTTCTGATCACAGTTGAATTTTACCTTTTCATCTTCTCCTCTTCCGGGCTAGTAATCTTACAGATCATACAGAGCTGCTGTCACCTGTTTCTGGATATTACTCTACTTTGGATAAAGAAAAACATATCTGACATCACTGTAAATTTAACGCCAGCCTGAAAAGCTTACGACATAACATCTTACTTCGACGTAGGAAGGTAGTGAGCGGATCTGGCTGTCTTTAAAATCTTTCAGTATCAATAGTCTTGTAACCTTATAAAGTAAATTTATGTTGCCAGAGCAGAAGTAAAAGAGCTCACACATGAAAATAATCCTCTCACAATCAGTCACTGTGTTCTAACGTGGATTAGAACATGGAACAGGAGCTCGGCTTTATTAAAGGAAATGGTACAACGGATGCAACAGGACTTACTATGACCAATCGGCGAACTTGCGTCGACAAGGACAAAGCAGTGTTTGTGGAAAATGGTAGTGTGCACTGAAAAGACAGAAAGTGAAGGCATTAACCAAAAAGTTATCAGATTCAGGAGATAACAAACGGGAGTAAAATATGTTTATTTTACCTGAAAACCTGATGAATATTTCGGACAATGGTAAATATGGACAAATAGCAAGATGTTGGATTTGAATCATTGATTTTCCGGTAACATGCCACCGTGACATTAAATTGTCCAGCTGACTGGAATTTGTTTTTCCAGTAAGCTCCCAAGAGTTCTCATACACACGTGAGACAACTACTTAATGGCGACTTACAACGAGTAAGTTCTTTAAGTCCCAGGATTTAGGGTTTGGACTACTATTAGGTAAATTATTGCAAATTAATTGTTCCTTCAGTAGTTCTTTGTTGCCATGGTGGCTGAATAAATGGAATAAACGGGCAGAGACCGGGAATTACGTGGTTCAAATCCCGGCTATGATATTGAATTTCTCAGTCTGACTCTATCTATCAAAAACATTATCTATACAGGGATAGTGTGAAAGAACAATTAATTTCCAAATAACAAGGTTCTTAAAATCTGTGGGTAAGATTTATATTATATGAAATGGAATCTATACCAATAAACACGATAAAGAGCTAAACGAGTGGGGGATTCTTACGAGAGGAACATACAGGGAAATAAGTTAAAACTCTAATTATCAGAGTAAATTAGATTCGCTTTTGCAAATTCAAGTTGAAGCCCTAGAAGCAAACTTCTTCATATTTGAATTAATATAGGTAGTAACTTTGGCTGATATTAAGTGACGAAAAAGAGAATGGTCATGTAAAATGAAGCGTTAATATAGGTATGTGTGTAGTGTTTAACACCCGATTTTACTACATACGGCACCGCAGACGATGAAATTGATGATACATGAAATGAAGATGGAGCACCGGTGGAATGAGATAGTGGGGGAAACTGGAGATCCCGGAGAAAACCCGCCCCAGTGCCGTGTTGTCCACCACAAATCTCACTTTAGAGGTCGTCTGGGATCGAACCCGGGCCGCCTTGGTGAGAGTCAAGGGGTCTAACCACTGAGCCATGGAGCGGCCGTTAACATAGGTACAAAGGCATGTTCATAACATTTGATAGGTCTAAAGAAGGGATTGATATAGTAAGTTATGGTAAATGTAATGTGCCTAAACACGATCTATGTGATGTAGTGAGGAAAAAGAACAACTGGGCGTTTATATATTATAGATAAAATTGCGAACGCTGTAATACTGATAAAATAAATACTGAAAATATTTTTAGAAGGGCATTATTTTTAGACGAAACTAAGCGAAGAAATAGGCTTTCCATAAGAGATAAGTTGGGATAATCAGCAGCTGATGAGAAAATGTTTAGCAGGATATATAATGGATCAAACAGCTATTGGCGTACTCCGGAAATTACTATATGATACAGAATAATTGAATAATTGTTTAAATGCAGAAGAAAGGTGCAAAATGTTAAACAAAAATTAACGCAAAGTGCTTGGTTAGAAGTGAGGGAACTGTTTTTGAGAAGATAATAGTTTGAAAAGAATTCACTGCATTTATTTAATTGGAGGCATGTGAAATGTTAACGAATGTTTCATATTCCTTCAATGTCACAGAATTTTCAAACAGTGCGCTTTTTATAATCTGTAAACAACGAAGGCTACAAAGAACAAAGCAGAATAATGCACGCTGCTGAATGAATAAAATAAAAATAAGATTTAAATTCCCACGTGATCTGTTTAAGCCGAAAACACCTTTGTATGATGCACGTTAATCAGGTAATGCTTTATGGGGATTCCAGATATCATCTTGTTGGTTCAGGATAATACTTCTGGAAATTCCACTGTCGTGACAAACTTCATACCATGGAGCGGTAAACCGCTAAAGCACTGGAATGCTTCTGCTGTAAACACTGTGTGACACCGACTGTAACTGAGTTGATCCATAAATACCCTTTGAAGTAGCGACTTACCTGTGTGAATTTTCATTTATCGAACACTTTGTGTAGACAGTCAAATATATTGGTATGATATACTTGTGTGTTGTTTCTTGTAAAATGTAAACTTTAATGAGATTATAGTATAATGCGTTCCCTTCTCTGAAACCGAAGTACTATATATAAAAGTTTCAAATTTGCTTAAATCATGGTATATGGGAGAATTCAGAATATGGCATTATAGTTGACCTAGTTCCAGCATTGCCATTAATATTCATATTCTCTTGCTTCCCTCGCTTTAAAATCTTGGTAATATAAGCTAATTCTCTTGGTTTTCAGAACGTTTTGTATGTTTATCTTAGGCGTTATCGAGTGGGGTAATTAATATTTACTTTTGGAATGGTTTTTGCAGCATAACATCTGTTGGACTACTAAAAGACAGATGGTTTCTATAATCAAACGTAATTGAGAAGAGAAGTTTAAAATGAATTCCAGAGCTTCCTCTTTTGGAAATCTATATTTGATTTGCCATTACTATTATATGGTCTGTTAGAAGCAATTGCTCAATTTGAAACCTCATTTCATATAATTACAAAGAGAATAACAATTTCAATTAAAATCAGCGACTTTAAATATAGAGATGGCCAGTTTCGATGTGCAAGATAAACATATCTGCAGGGGATCTCCGAAGTTTCAAGTTTAGGAGCTAACCTTCAAATGAAAAGATTAGTAGCAGCCATTGGGTCCGTATCAATGCACTTAACCAAGCCTAAAATCTTTTGATACAATAAGGCATTAGGTACTGGAATGCATGTTTCCTTTTGGTAGATTTTGAGGTTGCGAATTTAAGCGTACTAAAGCAGCGAAGATAATTATTTATTAATTTTACCCCCGTTAAATGTCTAAAACTGCCAGGTAGTACTTTCCTACGATATGTCCAATCTCTTATCATCTTCTATATATGGCACTTAATCTTTATGTTAGATTGACACTTTATAAATAACTAATGCTGTTAATCAAGATAAAATAAACATGAAACAGTAAGTGAAAACAAAGCCATGAAAACATTTTTTCAAAGATTCACACAAGCGTTTAGGCCAAATGTTATTATAACTGATAAGCAATGGTATTCATGAATGTCGTATTGTTTAATATTACAACAAAATAAACATCTACAAAACTGAAATCCGCCGTTTGTGACTCATAAAAATGTCAATCAGTACAAAATACACATACTACCTGCCTTTAAGCAGGATATTTAGTTACTCATTTTTACAGAAGATTTAATTCAGTTTTTATCAACCTTCCCTATAAAAACAAGTTTAACGCATTCTTCTGCATAATTTTTGTGCTTTTATGCGTTTTCACGCTGTATTTGCTTTAAGCATTACCATCAAAATAGTTAGAAGTTTACCTGCCAAACTCAGAGGAACATAGAAGGTAACTTGTGATAACCTTTTAGTGACCCAAAGTACTAGATATAGCCTACGACTTGTCAACATCGATACCCACTTTTCTCAAGTGTCTAAATAAACTCAAGCTTTTGTGTAATGTCTGACTAGTCCTGTACACTTGATTGACACTACCGATTTATCTTAGATACCTAACATATTATCGTGTCGTTTTTTGAAACTCATAGCACTATAAACTTCCGTTGCTTTCATAGTACAATTTCGTGGTGAATGTCCATTTTCTCACGTTTCTAATATATATGAGCCCTTTTAAGTAAGCTGTCAAAAGAGCAAATACCTATAGACTAATTACAAGGTTCAATGCCTGTTTTACTTCTCTATAAGCTTCACAGGTCCTTGTAATTTTTGCCTAATAAATATAAGGTTTTCGCAAATCACTACAGTAACATACCCTTCAATGTTATGTACTTAATGCAGAAACAAAGTCTCTGGAAATAATATAGCATTGCATCTGGTACACTAAATTCACTATCATAAAATAAGTTCTGGTACTTCTTCATTATTTTCCAAATTATCACGAGTATACCATAACGTTTACCCAAGCCATTGCCACTACCATCAGTCTTTTCATTTAAACGTATTGAATCACCTAATTTAAAAACCGTTTGGACACTCTACCTGAGTCAGTTAACTACTGGAAATAGCACTCAGAAACGAACTCAAGTGTACTCGCACGTTGTAAAACATACAGAGCTGGCCCATTCGTTTAAAGAAAATAACAAATTACAAATAAAACTACATAAGCAATAATGATGGGTAGATAGAGTCAACATTAAAAATTCAATGCCATGGCCGGTATTTGAGCTAGGGATCTCCTGGTTTCCGTCCAGTCGCTCTAACCCATTGAGCTACCATGGACAACGTGCCGTCGTGACATTAAGTTCTCCATTTGACTCGTATATTTCCCCGGTAGACCACTAGCGGCTCTCGCATCCGAGATACACCGTGTTTGTGGCGACTTACTATCGCAAGTACTTAAGTCCCAGGATTCATCATTTAACTCTTATTATTTTAGTTAATTGATGGAAATTAATCATTTCTCCACACTATCCGTATATAGGCTAATGTCAGGGCTGCACGTTGGCCATGGTAGCTAAATGGGTTAGATCGACTGGACGGAAACCAGGAGATCCCTGGTTCAAATCCCGGCCATGGCGTTCAATTTTTCATGTTAACTCTATCTATCAAAAACCTTAGCCTATGTACGGATAGTGTGGAGAAATGATTAATTTTCATCAATTAACTAAAATAATAATGATGGGGCTCAATAAAAATAAACGGTTACCATACATTTTTAAGCAAACCTTTTTATTTACTTTAACAAAAGTTATATGTTGTCGTAGTACTTTCATTTGTGCTAGTGGTGATAGATAACTTAGTTACTACTTAAAGATTGATTGTTAGGGTCAATACGAGTTACCAATTTTCAAATTACAAGTTAGCTCTAACCATAGTTCACTACAAGGCTCAAAACTTAAAAATAAATGTAGCATTATAGTTTTGCCCTGTGGTTATTCTGGAAATATTCGAGATCGCATTGTAGGTTTCCTAGAATCCGTTCAATGAGATGGAAGATTAAATATGCCTTCTGAGGTTTACCAAGGTGGCATTACCTCCACAGATTGCTAACAATTTACACTTTTTATTTCCGCCATAGCACTAACTTGCAAATTCTGATTTATTGCTCAAATGTTACTTATTTGCTCTATTATGTATGAGAACTTAAAACACCGTGTTTGCTTATACCAGTATGGGATAACTACGTTTCTGTGATACTCTATGGTTATTTTTTGAGCAATGTGAGCTTATTTGAAAGAAAAAGACTAATAACAACCTGAAAAGCATGTTGAAAGTGAGGTACGATGTGAACTATACGTGTATTTGAATGTATAAAGGATCTCTCATGCTGAAGTTATGTGAGCAAAGCAAACACTGAAAGCGGAAATATTATTGGGGTCTATATTACTGTGTAGCTGACCCGCACTCTCCCTTGTGTGTACTAAGAGACATATTGAATATATTAACTCAAACCACTTTACTCTTGTAGTAGCTTAGACTCAGCAACTACATAAATGCAATATTCATGCTTGATACTTTCACCAGCTATAGAAAGGAATCAAATATAGGAAAGAACCGTTGACTGTTAGCGTCACTTTATTTTCTTTGTATATAAGCATACACGTATTTAGCTTTATACCACGTCACCTTTCTGGAACAGCCTTGTTAAATATTGCAATCTGAAAAAAATAGTACCCTTTGTTAAATGTTTCCATTTCAACCTAGATATATTTTGTTAAGCTTTTAATACCCCTTTCTCAAAAGTAAGGAGAACGGCAAAATTAGGGGACTTGGTTTCAGTTCTAGACATTCAAATTACATTTTATTAGTAGTGTAAAACTTTAAAAACAACAGTTCTTACCATTGTGTTTATTACCTAAAATTATGCTCCAAAAGATGGTTTTGATTCGCATTTCGGATCGTTGACTTACATTTAGAGCGGAAGAGCTATTGAAGCTCCAATTATCTGGACTATCATTGATACAATGTGTACCTGTTTAACTTTTATTCTTATCCTTCAAAAAGGAAACCTTATTAAGTACATTAGTTTAAATAAATAGATTTTAAGCTATTTAATCAATTTACTTACCAATTCGCTTGAAGTCATATTACAGAAGGCTCGCAGTTTAATCTACCTTTTTGCATCTAATGTAGGTTAGATAAACATGTTTTCCCATTCTCTAAACTTCCACTGGATGCATCTTTATCCTGTTAACGTTTTTCCAACGACAATACATCCATGAACTATGCCTTTTGTTTAAGTCTGATATTGATTCTTTCGAGTCTCTGAGCTTTGCAAATGATTCTCAGTATCCAATATTCATTATGCTTTACAGCAATTCAGGAACCGATAACAGCACGTACACGTCATGACATAACTATGTATTGCACTTAATCACTTGAAAATGCCACTGCAAATAGTTCTGAATTGAAAGGTGGGTATCATTGAATTTGATCGTAATGTACCTCAGGCAAGGTTCAACCCATATCGCTGTCAATGTCACTTCCGTTAAGAGACAATTCGTCATTATTAGTGTCTTCATCGTCTGAGTGTTGCAACTTTATGATTATAGCTTCCAAAATCTCGTCACGTGCTATTTCATTCTAAAAATCGTCTTCTTGAAGGTTTTTTACATGCCTCACGCAGTTTTCCCAGTCCTGTTGTGTTACCTTGTCAATTTCTTCGTGAATAAGTAGTTTAACGTCCGTCAGTTTAAAAGTATTATTTCTGTTTGCAATCCCCCTTTTTATTTGGGCCCACACCAACTCAATTGGATTATATTGGCAGTGGTAAGGTGGGAGATGTATTAGCCCATGTCCCATTTATTTTACAAGTTGATCCAGCTGATAAACTGTTTCAGTGTTTTTAAACGGAAGTATTCTTTGCAATACCTAATCTTTAGTTTCTGTTTCCGAAAATTTTTTGAAGAACGTGTACACCTTAAATATAATATTCGAGCCTGACTTCGTAATACTTGCCTGACTCGCCACTAAATTCCCTGCAAGAAGCCATTGCACTATTTAACTCTTACTCTACTGTTGCGTAAAGAACAACTGAATGATATTGATCTGAACTCTCCAGAGGAA
The DNA here is from genome assembly GCA_030765055.1 of Mantis religiosa. Taxonomy (NCBI): domain Eukaryota; kingdom Metazoa; phylum Arthropoda; class Insecta; order Mantodea; family Mantidae; genus Mantis; species Mantis religiosa. Next base: position 164,727,336 of record CM060948.1, on the reverse strand, counting down.
ATAAACACTTCCTATGCAGCATTCATTCATAAGCATAAGCATACAGCTTTCCACAGGCTAACAGGAAATGAAGTGTTTGCCCTTTCTCGAATTTAACACCTTGACTTATTCACAGTAATTCTTTTATCTCGTCATGTAGTAGTTTAAATTTCAGTTCTGAGTAATTAAAAGTATATACATATACATACATACACACCAACCACTTTGAACTTTCTAGAGAATACCAACCATTCATAGACAAAGATATAATGCGACCAGACACGTTCTGCCAGGGCAGCAGGAAATTTATTGTTTCCTCTCGCTCGAATTGGCTTATTCAAAGTAATTCTTTTATCACGTCATGTTAAACATTTACGTTTCAGTTCTGAGTAATTACAAATATACGTACACGCATACATGCCAACGAATAATGATATCCATTCAGTGCTTACTTCGCGATTTATTGTTATAATACATATAATAGTGGTTTATTTAATAGTATTGGAAAAACTACTTGAGCTAAAAATATAGAGTTTTCATGGTTATGTTAGATGCATTACTCTCTACCTTCCACAAGGATCAGTTTCGGCAAAATCTGAATTTTTGTCTTAGTGCGAATAATATTTCATATAGATTGATTAGGTTGGCGCTCGTCACACACCACTTGACGGGAATGATATACAACACTGCAGAACGCCGATTGGTTACTCACCTTGTGGCGCTCAAGGACAAACACCTTCCCATTTGAAACGCATAATAAAGTCATTTATCTTTAATTATGCACTAGAAGCACCCATCCATACAACTACCCAATAATTGCTGTTGGTGACAAAACCAGCAATACCTATCGATGGGTGTACAACAGGATTTTTTGTGAACAAGTGTAGTATATGTAGTGATGAACATGACTTTGTCTTGTGTTTGGCAAGAAGAGAAGATAGGCAAGACGGATTTGCAAGGGGTGATGTGCACTAATTTGAAGCATAGGTAATACTTCTATGCTCATTGTGATAATAATGCACTTTTATCGTTTTATATGCACGGCACAACAGCTCATACAATTGGCTAATGTAGGCAAAAAGCAGATCGCTTTATTCCTGGGGCTATATATTGGATCAGTACGCATAAACGTTGCATGTATGGCTTTCAACTTCATCAACCGAGGTTTGGTTGCTCCTGTTATATGTATAATAAATAACCAATGAGAATAACATGAGAGGGGTATATGTATGTGCTTTAATGTGTTTATCCATATGTTCAGGCATTTCTTTTTTTTAAATAAAATGTTTTCGTCCAAAATAAAATGATTCGGCAAAACATTTTATATTGTTCGATAGATAATTATGTGCTGCATAAAATAGACTGTTTAGCTTTTGTACGTTCATACACTATTTGCTCTTTTCCAGAAAATAAAATTTTGTATCACGTATACAACAGAGAGCACATTCTGATTTTTGTTTTTAATCGAAGTGCCAAAGCCAGAGGTGCTGTTCGCTAACGCATCCCCGGAAGATTTTAATCTGCTTGCGAAACTTTCTTTTAGTAAAAGAGTCCTAAAAATTATTAGCTTACCAATTATATTGGTTTACCGAGAAAGAGCGGTGTGAAGTAATTTGCTACACCGATCCACTTACATAGAGACCCGGAGCAAATAAAAAGCGAAGGGTATTTCAACTTGTTTATTTAGACACTCGACAAATGACAAAAATATAATCTAAACCGTTTTGGGCAATATCGGAACATATAACTGAACCTCGCTTGAAGAAAAAGTGTAGATGCTACAACGCCCAATCTCAGAGAACGCTCAACACATAATGCAGCCCGCCTCGGTAGCGTGGTGGTAGCATGTGTACCTCACGTTCAAGGGGTCCTGAGTTCGAATCTCGGTCAGGGGGGGTTACCTGGATAAGGCTTTCTCCGGGGTTTTCCCTTATCCTGAAAGACGAATGTTGTGTAACTATAAGCTCCATTGACTCCGGACTCATTTGAGCATCATTCACCCATTGCATTCATCGTCCGGTGTGACCCTAACGTTGGAGGACGTAAATTACATACATACATACATACATACATACATACATACATACATACATACATACATATATATATGTAATGCAATAAGGATACATTTCCTTCCACAACACTTAAGCTGCTTTTACGGATTTCACACAGACGTTCCTAAATTTGCAGTAATCGAAAAAGTGCGGTTTAGTCTGCCATTTTTAAGTTTGCTTCTCTTAGTCACATAGATATATCACACCATAATTAAACAAATGTATCTGTAAATTAGTAAACTCTCTGTATTCTTTCTTTTTATTCATTTTTACTCTGCTTATTACCTTATCCTTTTAATTTTTTTGGTTTACTCGTGATAAAAAATGAGAAACACGTAATCTTAATTCTTTACTTGATATTAATCGTAACAATGAAGAAACAGCACTGTAGATTGTAATTTATGTTCCTCCAACGTTAAGTCATATGGGACGATGAAGGAATCGGTGAAATGATGCTCAAATGAGTCCAGGGTCCATAGAGCTTTCTGTTACCAGACATTCGTCTTTTAGGATAAGGAAGAACTCCGGATAAAACCTTATCCAGGTAACTCACCCTGACTAAGACGCGAACTCGGGGCTTCCTGAACGTGAGGCAGACGCTACCATCTACGCTACCGAGGCGGGCGTAGATTGGTTCAGAAGTTAAGTTAACACTAGAGGCTAGTGGACTGACAGAATATTTCAAAGTGATTAAGAATACTTAATCCTTCACACCTTTACAATACGAGTATGAACAAATGTAAAGGAGTATGTATTAGGCATTTCTTTGAATTTATGGGCGCTGTTTGATTGCTTTGACTCTCAGTGTCCCATACTGTACTGGGAGTTAAAGGCTACTTTATTTTACTCAGAAGCATCTTTGTCAGGTTTAAGGCACTTCTACGTGCCGTATATCTACGACAAGGGACCACGTCATCACTTCCCTTCCGAAGACATTCAAGCTAAGTATTTTTACGTCCGTCACCCTCAACCGGGTTTGAACCTTTTAAGCTACGGCTGAACCTTAGTTCCTATAAACCTGGTCCAATGACTCAACTTTAATCTAAAATAATAACTGCAATTGCATTAGCCATTATACTGGTCAGAACTCAATTACCCAAATGAATCTCACTGCCGTAAGGTGCGAAGTTTGTTGAGCTGATATCAGAATTGCTTCTGTGTTTTTCGTATCTCGTCTTAAACATTGTAGAATCTACGATATTTGCTGTAGCACACGTTAAGCGGAAGCGATCTTCTATTTCTTATGTGTTCCGATACACTGTAGAGCAGCGATGATCCACTTTTGTAAGCAAAATATTAGTCTGTTTCTTGTAAATTAGGAAAGAAATTACGTGCATTGCAGTATGTTCCGGACAGCAAGTTGCCAATGTCTTTAGAATCAGTAACAACTGAAATTACAATTGCAATTTTAAATAATGTTGTGAAAATACCACTAGACTTCAAACACTTTTCTAAAAACAGTTTTTTTCATATTTGCGTCAGAAATCTTGATAAACAAGTGTGTACCAATTCAGCTAAACCTTCAGAATGATGGCGAAATTATTGTTATTGTGATTGCGAAAGTGTGACTTTGATATCCTGATGGAATGCTTCGCCCATTTCCGCAATAACGGCAGCAAGGTTGGGTGGAAATAAATCTAAATGGGAAGCTGAGAAATCAATTACCAGTAACACACGAACAGCCAGTCTTTTATATGCTTGAACTTTGACATAAAATTTTATACGAGAAAGAAGTATTTGATACCACAGAACTGCATAGCGGTAAAACGTGCGTCAGAACTGCGTCAAACACAAAACATGATAAAAAAAACCTTACTGAAACTTGCAGCTTAGTTATCTTTGCTAATTAAATGTGTAGTAATATACCATTAAGCAGTTCCTGCACTTCTTGAATGCGGGTGACTTGGTTTTTACAAGAAAATACATGCAAACTGATCTGAACGTATTCCACGCCCTTAGCTTTTTTCTAATTTACCTTTG